>JAXIVH010000021.1:7088049-7136322 GCA_036785325.1 Urophycis tenuis | reverse complement strand
CACCTGGATAGGAGGAGTGAGGTTAGTAGGGGGGGCATGCCGAGGTTCCCTGCCGCCGGCAGCAGCAGCAGCAGCAGCAGCGACGGAAACCTCAGAGGTTGGGTCCCACGGTGAGGGTGGACGGCGTGAATCGCAGAGTGGTGGAAGCCAGGCAAATGAGAGAGGGGCGGGTGATGGGAATGGGGGAACGGAGGGGGTGGAGGGGGTGGGGGGGGGTTCCTTTGGCTTCAGCATCAGTACCTTCTTGGCCTCCTCCTTGCTGAGGCTCATAGCGATCTGCAGCTGCGTCTGCTCATCGATATCCACTGGGGGGGGAGGCTGGGGGGGGGGGGGGGGGGGGGGGGGGGGGAGGAGGGGGGGGGAGAGGGGGAGGCACAGTTCGGGTGGAAGGAGGAGGGAGCAGAGGTTTTTGGTTTTTCTTCACGGGGAATACTGAATGCTTAAAACGTCTGCATTAACTATTTTAGACGAGGAAGAGTAGGGGGGTGGGGGGAGGTTAAAAGGCTTTCACTGGGGGTAAATGGTATCAGTGTATCAGTTTCACAACAGCCCCGCGCTGCCCGGCGTTGATACAGAGCCATTAAATGGCTGTATCGATTGCATAATGGTTCGTATGCAGGGTGCGGCCGGCAGGTTCGGGGCAGGGGGGGGGGGGGGGAGGAGGACGTTTTAGCTGCCCTTCCCGTGAAGGGCAGGGCCGGGGGAGGGGCGGTGCGGTGCGGTGTGGTGGGGACCGGGCCCCCGGGAGGGGGGGGGGGGGGGGGGGGGGGCGGATCAATGCAGCCGCGTTCCGTCTGGTCTCCTGCGTCGCCACGTCGCCATCGGCGACGGCCCGGCCTCTGAGGAGCCCGAAGGAGGGGCCGTTTGGGCGTTTTGGCGAGAAAGATGAAACGCGCCGTTTTGTTTCAAAGGGTTCTTGGGGGTGGGGGGTGGGGGGGCGTGGAAAGGCTTGAGGACAGGAGGACGGGATTATCCCTCACGGCGGTGATGATGATACTGAAGAGACGATACTGCCTGAGCATCTGGGAGGAGGTGGCCGTGTTTTACAGCATTCTTACGCAGTATGCTCTGCTGACTCAGGAGTCTGTGTTTTTCTTCCAGGCGCGTGTACCGAAGGATCAAAGGGCCGGGCATGGTTGTGTGCCTGGGTGTGTGTGTGTGTGTGGTGTGTGTGTGTGTGTGTGTGTGTGTCTGTGTGTCTGTGTGTCTGTGTGTGTGTCTGTGTGTGTGTGTGCAGGTCGTGCATGTAAATGTGTGTGTATATGTGCGTGTGTGCGTGCGTGTATGTGTGTGTGTGTGTGTGTGTGCGTGTGTGTGCGCATGTGTGGTTTATGGGTGGGCAGGCGGGGTATGCATGCATGCATATCAGAGTATGCATATGGCGTGCGCTTGAGGGTCGTGTCATAATAACTGTGTCATAACTGCATGCATGAATGTAAATGTGTGTGTGTGTGTGTGTGTGTGTGTGTGTGTGTGTGTGTCTTTGTGTCACAGTGAGAGGTACCTTCTCGCTCTCCTCGCGGCTCATGGCCAGGGCCAGCTGCAGCTGCAGCTCCTCCTCCCCACTGGTCTGGGGCCGGGCCTGCTCCATGTCTGTGGTCAGGCGGGGCGAGGAAGAGGAGGCTGGAGGAAGAGGACAGAGGAAGGAGGCAGGCCAGGACAGAGGAAGGAGGTGGTTCAACACACGAGGATGCGGCCAGAGTCATTTTGTAAATGTATTTACACACCACGCGCGGCAAAACGGCGAGACGACGACGCCGCCGCCACCACCGCCGCCGTCAGCGGTCGGGGCTCTTGTTGTTGTGGTTTGGGTGACGGGTTTGTCTCGGGGGGGGGGGGGGGGGGCCGAGATGGGAGCAGACCAGAGACACGACGCTGGGCGCGCATGTTAATTCCCCGCTCCCATTGCCTGTTGTTTCAGAGCCTCCGCTGGCATCGCTTGCCACAGCCTCCCTGACTCAGCCCACACTGGGAACAATGCTGTGTCTGTTCGCCGAGCCGGTGTGGTAAAGTAGGCGGGGAGAGGTAAAGGGGTATGCGAGAGGGGCACAGGGGGGAGAGAGAGAGAGAGAGAGGGAGAAAGAGAGAGAGAGAGGTGGTGGAGGGGGGGGTGGGGGGTTGGTCAGCGGGGGCCCCGTGTTATTACCCCCGTCTCTGGTGGAGGGGCTCCAGGACACACAGGTCCAGGTTCCTTTGAGGGGAAGTGGGTAGTGGTGAGGGCGGCTGGCGGTCTCGGTGGCAGGGGCCTGGATGGGGGCCAGGTGGGCTAAGTGGAGACACGCAGGACACGCGCTCGCCCGGTCGGACCCTGAGCCCATTTACTTCTGCTGAATTTCCCTCCCGAAGCCCACTCTGGCTGGAACGAAGACGAAGGTTCAGCGGCGCCCCCCCCCTGGGCTCCACCTTCGCTGGCCTGTTGGCACCCCCACCCGACCGTCTCCGTCCCGACCTGCCAACGGCACCCCGCCATCTGTTCCAACCTCGACACACCGCCCGACATCCATCCACCCGCGCCTCCAGCACCGCCCAACCTGTCACCCCGCCCTCCACCCAATCCCACCACCCAAAGTCAATCCATCAATCGTCCATCCCCACCTCAACACCAGCCTACCATCTGTCCCCACATCGTCCCCTAAGCCGCCTGACCCTCCAGTCTAACCTCAACCCGTCAATCATCAATCCCACCTCAACGCCATCCTATCATCCATCCCACCCTCTACTCCGCCATTCCCCCTCCCCCCATCCAACCATGCAATCAGCAATCCAACCTCAACCCCCATCCAAGCATCCATCTAATATTTACCACTCGACAGATGGACAGAAATAGCCAATGATGTCATTCCAGGTGTTTCTTTGTGGTCTCCGCCATCGGCACCACTACCGCTAAATGTTATCGTGCAGCTTTGCGGAAAACGTGTTATGTAAATACTTGCCCACATATAATATACGCACACAACACAAACCCACGCCAGCACCTGTCAGGTCCTGCCCAACAGCAGCAACAGTGTATTATTGTCACCACCAAGACGTTCTGTTGAAGAACAGACACTTTCTACTATGGTAACCTGTTGGGAAGCCTGCCAAGCAAGCTAACGAGAGCTTTCAGTCACAGAATGTGCCTGGAGCATGTAAAGTACGAAATGTTATGTTGCCCATTTAACTCGTATTAGATTCATTATGTTTCCATCAGCGTTTTGTATCACATCAGGATATCAGGAGCAGTAATGCTCATGGATCGACACAGGAAGTAGATTATTAGGAGTGATTCATAGGAGTGGTTTAAATGAAAGCTAGGCTAGGCAAGCCCGAGAGAGAATGAATGAATGGGTTTAAAATACACAAATATGTGACCAGTAGGAATGTAGTCGACCGTCTCACAATTCTGGACATGTTATAATTCCAGAACTATTTGAGAAATGGCAAAAAGCATTTCATGGATAACACTTGCCACACCAAACATCCTTTACAGTGTGTTTGCATTGTAATGTTATACATTCTTTTGGTTTCGTTTGTGTTGTTCTTCTAACACCCCCCCACCCCTCACTCCCCCAGCCCAAATGGAGGGGGTTGTGCAGGTATCATATTCGCATCAAGTCATGGCATTAGCCTGACAAGTTTCTGCCATCCACTACACATGGTAACTCGGCCTGCTTACACATGCTTCATAGAAAATGGTAACAGGGCCTCTCCTCCATTGTTTTTCCAGTTTAGCTGACATGGCGGTGAACCGGGAATGGAGAGAATGCTGACGCCTGACGATCACAAGAGCATCTGACTGAAACGGAACAAACTCTTAAAAATAACCAAAAACTACAAAAAGTGATGAATGAAGAATCTCAATACCATTAAAAGGGGGAAGCTGTGATGTCCAGCTGCTGAAATTACAGTATTTAAGTACCCCTTTCATTGACTTTTGATGCTCGCAAGTAACCAAGTAAATGTTATAATTATCTCGAGAGGAAATTCAAAACCTTCCTTCGTTTGTTCGACTCCAATGGGTTGAAGGTGGTCAAATGTGTTCCGGCAAATATAAAAACTAGCAATACATAACACAATGATGACAACTCAGTTCCTCGGCAATGCACCAAATGTACCATCGAGTGCATCCCAAGGAATCTCAAGGCCACTTTACTTTAAACAATGAATGCAGCCAGGGGTATGTCAGATTGAGGTATATATCATTACACAGACTCCTCAACCTGACGGAGCTATTTTTGCCATTCAGCTAAGCTAGCTACGGAAGCATAGCCTAGCATCGCAGTAGTGTCACTGCGTGAACCCGCGGCGCTCACACGACTCACAGTGGAAGGAGGACGGCGAGCCCCTGGAGCGACTGAACTCCTCCCCGTGGCCGGCGCCCGTGCCCGGGTGGCTGGTGCGGCGCCCGGGGTACGGCGGCGGCATGGACGACGAGCCCAGGGCGGCCGCGCCCTTGGCCATCCTCTCCTTGGTCTTGAGCGCCTGGCTCCTCTCCTGCTTGAGCTTCTCCTCGTCCCGGATGAGGGTCACCAGCTGCTTGGCCTTCTCCCGCACGTTGACGCCCTGGTCGCGGCCGTCCCTGTCCGTGAACTGGAAGTCCCGCAGCGTCTGCACGGTGAAAATGTTCTCCCGGCACTGCTGGGCCACGCGCTCCGAGCCCGTCTTGATCAGGTAGTCCAGCAGGGTGAGCGCCTTGTAGACGTGGCGCCAGTTCTTGCCGTGGTCGTTGAGGCGTTTCCATATCATGCCCATGACCTCGGTGAAGGCCACCACGTTGAAGGTGAGGTCGGCGATCTCGGACATGAGCGAGCTGGGCGGGCCCCAGGGGTCGTTGGAGGTGGCCTCCCGGACCTTGATCTCGGCCTCCGAGTAGTTGTTGACCATGTTCTTCATCTGCCGGCGGAGCGAGGAGGTCTGCATGGCGGCGGCTGTCGGTGGTTGTCGGGGTTCACCTTGAAAAAGGAATGCTCTAGGACCCTGGAGACAACCAGGATACGGAAGGCTGAGGTGTTTTCGCGGTTCAAGGGATGGGGATGGGGGGGGGGGGGGGGGGGTTGTACTTGGAATGATCAACTTCAAGTCCACTACAGGAATGTGATGTGGTTGCCCTCCTCTGGTGAAGTGTTAGTGAAGTTCACCAGTAGGTTCCTGTTGGAAACCGGAAAGGAATGCACAAGTTTAGGCTTCAGGCTTATCACTCTGGCCTGTGAGCAAACTGAACTCTGATCAACAAATAGCACTGACATTTTCCCTGCACACTGACTCACATAGTAAATGGTACTACAGTCTTGCCTCTCCCTGACTCAATAGTACTACACTCTGCCAATTCAGGAATTCCAATTATGTAAGGACAATCACATATTCATTGCCCGTTATATGAAACAACACCTGGACCCCATTTTCAATCTGACAAAAAACTTGACAGCCACACTACAACAAGTGCATGTTTCACAGGATTTAGTTCCTTTGTACTCATTTCCCTTTTCACTGAAGTGTGTCATGGAATTGCAGGCTGGGGGGGGGGGGGGGGGGGGGGGCGGTGTTGTTTCGCCTTTAAGTGTTATCACAAAAGGGAGCCGCCCATTCCCATTTTTGACCTGATTACATCATGACGGCAGCAGGAAGACATAAAAGCATTAGCAGGACCGAACAAAGGTCCCGAGCAGGAGCCCGGTTCACCTCAGACACAAACAGCCATGCGTGTTATATAGGGTTACAACCGGTACCGACCCGGTCCATACATTATTTACATTCAGTTCCTTCATGCCAGACATATCACATGTATTGCAGTCAAAAATGACAGATTTTCTATCACAACGTACAACATCCGTAAAAATGACTAAAAATGTGTTTTTGTGTTTTGCGCCTCGTTGACAAAACTGCAACACATGTCTTCTGATGTACCAGAACGTAGAATCACTGACAGAAAAACACAAAATCTTCTTTTCTTGTCTTATATGGTGTAGAGCCGTAGACATTGAAAAGGGCAGCATGGGGTCTGGGGTTTGTAGAGAAGGGCCTTAAAAGTGGTTTGGTCAAACATATTCTGCACACCTCACACACAATGCTGCATTACAGCCAGCAAAGGTCTCTGCTATCGCGTGCGCTATCACCCGCCATTCTGTACTGTAATACAATCTACAGTTACTGTAGGCTAAAGCACAAGTAGCTGATAAAATAGGCTGCTAACCTGACCTGCTCTCCAGTGTCAACTCATTCAAGGCCACTTCAAAAGTGAGAACTCTACATTACTATACTGGTGCTTTTTGCTAATATAGAGGATCACTGGAATGTCCCCCGATGGACACACTATCTAAGATCTAAGATCAACCAAGGCAGAGCTGGGGGAAATAAAGAAAGGATTGTTCTTTGTCCTATAAAGAATAATACAAAAAAAAAACATGTGGGATACTATTGTGCCCCAGGACAGACTCCAAGCCAATTGCAGCTTCCGTTATTGTTGGGCCGACACTTAAGGCGATCAATTATTAAGGGTGCGGATAAGGCTTTTGCTTTTGCACCGGCTAGTGCATTTTCACTGTGCCTAAAAGCACATTAGCCTACATTCTTTAAGAAACCCTGGACGGTGCATGACGCCCCGACGAGGCCTAAATAGCCTCCAACAAATAAAAAATAGGCTAACCACGATGACAAACGTTATCATGGTATCATAACTGAAACCCATTATCTTTTATTAGATATTTACTGTCAAAGTGATAACTGCAACTCGACTAAGGTCGAATATAGCAACAACAGCGCGACTGTTCCCGGTGTGGGTTCTGCAGGTTTACTGTGGGAATCTTTAAGTCAACTGGATGTCGTAATCCACCGCCTTAATATCACACTGTGTATTCCCCCTGTCCCATGGACGCAGCCCCCTGTCCCACGGACGCAGCCCCCTGTCTCACGGACGTAGCCCCCTGTCCCACGGATGAAGCCCCCTGTCCCATGGACGTTAGCCCCCTGTCCCACGGACGCAGCCCCCTGTCCCATGGACGCAGCCCCCTGTCCCACGGACGCAGCCCCCTGTCCCATGGACGCAGCCCCCTGTCCCACGGACGCAGCCCCCTGTCCCACGGACGCAGCCCCCTATCCCAGCGAGCCTCGCTCTCAGCTACACATTGCGTCAGATGATGATCGTAGAGGTGAGAGAGCCATGGAGCATTACCGAAGCATATATCCGTGACTCAGCTCGTTTTTGTTTTTTTTGTTTTTTGTCTTGTTATTGTCCTAAAGACAAGTTCAAAATGTAACTAATGGCCGACCAATGGAATTTGATGCAAGACCCCCCCCCCCCCTCCCCTCCCAAAAAGTATTTCCTCTTTGCCTTACCTTCAGCATTGCGTCTCGACGCTCTCCCAACTAGGGGACACTCGGTGGAAGAAACGCCTCCTTTCCACATCCTCCGCGGCTTTCGGTCAAAAAACGACGATAAATCGCGGAGTCAGATCGTGTAAGCAAAACGCCGAACGAGGACCCGAGTGTGGCGAACTTTACAAAAACGAACGCGTTGTCATGTGTTGTTTTAGAGCCGGCGCAAGATATCAAACTTTGAAGTCTGATCACATCAAAATAACACTGGCGCCGGAGTTGCAGAGCGAGAGAGAGGCACTGCCCTCCTCCCTCCCCCCCCCCCACCCCCACCAATCCACACACAGTGGGACGGGGGGAGGCGGTGGGGGAGAGAGGGAGGTAGACGAGGGACGGCCGGGTGCTCGGTGCAGAGTCAGACTTAACCCATTCGTTACTGATTTTAAAGCAGGTGTGTTTGAAATGAGTTTAGTTTGACTGGTGAAGGAAGAGCAGACAGGCCTCTGTGAAGACAAGAAGACACGTTTTATTGGTGTGACTGCTCACTGTATAGGCTGTTTAGGGAATGTATTGTAATCTTTGTTATTTTTCTAGTTTTTAAGGCATGGGCCTATGTCTGTGCGGCAAGTAGGCCTACACCATGACATTATGAAAACAATTGAAGGATTCTGTGAGTAATTCCCAATAGGGGTTTCATAAAGCATCAAATTGGCTTTTCCTCAGCCTGTTCTCTTTACTTATTCATCACCACTAATGGAAACACTCATATAATGTCACATTGCTATGAATAATACAAGCCCAAAGGATATTTATCCAAATTATCTCATCCCTTTTGGCTCCTAAAACCCCAAACTATTTAAAATGCCAGGCTACATTGTTATTGTTGAACCAAATCAAACATATCTACCGTTGCTTGTCAGAAACGAGTACATGTATTGTATTTATTGAAGCAACAACGTTAATGGACTACATATGAATACGGAAGGTCACACACACTTTGGGTATTTAGTCACATGGCTCAGTTCAACCGCTCAGAACTGAGTGAGCAGGATATTCAGGAAATACCAGCTCCACCTTGAGCTGACAAAGGCTTGTCATAAACAATGAAGTCACGTAAAAAGGAAAGAAAAAAAAAACATCCTGTTCAATGCAAACACGTATAAGGTTGTGGCAAAACGGTATGCTCAGGAATGTATTGGCATTGATTTTTTAAACATGCGGTCTTAATGACTCTTGATGGCACTCGAACCTATTGTATTTATAGTCACAGTCTGCTCCAAGATGTCTCTCCCTCTCTCTCTCTCTCTCCCTCTCTTGCTCTCTCGCTCTGGCCACCTTATGTCTTTATGTCTCCTGAAAACAGAATCTGAACCTTCTTTTGTTTCCAAACAAAGGCTTTGTGGGGGGAGATGCCAAGAATAAGAGAGATCATAAATAACATCAGCCAACCTTCTCTGTGTGTGTGTGTGTGTGTGTGTGTGTGTGTGTGTGTGTGTGTGTGTGTGTGTGTGTGTGTGTGTGTGTGTGTGTGTGTGTGTGTGTGTCTGTGCCTGTGTGTGTGAGGAATAAGAATGAATAAGGATTAAATAGAATATTTCAAAATGTATATTACTCTTGGTATATGTATTGGTATTGGTATATTTTAATAATTATAGTGGAGTGTGAACATGTATGTTTGATTCAGCAGCTTTTTCCACGTTGAACGTTGTGCAATGTGCGTCTCTCTGCTGACCTCTGCTGGTCATCATTTGAAGTGACCGAGCAAGCTTGAACTGCTAGTTCTGATTCTCTTTCTTCACACCACGCCGTTCGAGGTGTCACGCACACCGCGCCAGGAAACACCACTAAACGCCAACAAACGCCCGCATGGGGCCGGTGTGTCAGACCCGCCGGAGGCTGTTGGCTGTTAGCAGTCGGATTGCGTTTTTGGTTGTGAACACGTCGAGTCGCTGTGGGACAACTTCCGCCTCAATTCTGTGTGATGTTTGGGGGCAGTCAGCACCTAACATACACGCAATGCTCAAATGAATGCTTGAAAACATATATTATTTGTTGTAATTGTGGTATTTTTGTTATATCCGTGGAATGATTACAAAACATTACTATCAATTGATTGTAATTGTTACCGTTAACACTTTAATGGAATCATTAGGCCCTAATAGGCCTACAGGCCTACATGACTTGCAATTATTTGTTGTCATTATCAATGACAATGCCTGCAATAATAAGATATTACTAACACTTGGTACCATTATTAGTAACAATTCCACGGAAGCATACATTACCAACAATTGTAACCATTATTACGAACTGTATTACATTAGTAGGCTACTGTAACTAATGATGGCCATAATTATAAGTAATGTATTCTATGAAATTGTTAGTAATGGTAAAACCTACAGTGTGGCATTTCATTGTGACGCCTTCCAATATATATATATATATATATTGGAAGGTATATAGTGTGTATATAGACGCCTATATTTATATAACATCAGAAGGCTTCAGCATCATGATGCATGCCAAAGGAGTAGGCGACCGAATAGGTGATGCTGTCTCCATGGCAATATGTTTTTACCTCGTCTGAGGACACGCAGCTCGTGCCTCGCCGTATAGGATTGTTACGCATGCGTTGTTCTCTCAACAAGTGTCCTTGAAAAACAATGGAATTCAAAGGAGTTCGGCTGCATAAGGGAACAGCTGCCTCGGTTCTTATTTATCAACCGCGTGATGAAGACACATAATACTTTGCAATGGCACGGCGTTTTTAAGTCAGTTCATGGTGTCCAACTTGTACAAACCCTTATGAGATCCAACAATTGCAATTCCGTAACTCTTTAAATCTCCACACAGCAGTGGCGTGGTTGAGCCCGATAAAGGGTCAGTGTAGACCCATCACCGGGTCTTTTGGGGCAGATGGAGTGATTTGGTATGGATAGCACATGAATCATAGGTCTTCACACTTTGGTGTGAAATATGGAGCTCTAGATTGACGGGGTTTGTACGGGCGAAGGGCTTCGTCCTGCTGTTCACACGTCTACATGGTAACAGCCTTGGCCGTCTGCAGCCCACGACTCGATTTATTAAACCACTATATCATGCTAAAGGCTATGCTACGATTATGATACCGTTAATTTGCTACACTATACCTTTCATTGAGTTTGGCATGATGTAGACAGAGTATAAGAACATCATGCCAACAGGAAACGATAATTTACACCTTTTCTTAAATATCCACCATTTCCACCTACAACAATATGAACCAAAGGCACCCTTTAATTTCTCTTGTTGAACGGATGTTCTTTGACTCTGTGTGGGTGACAATACATTACAAAAAGGTGAACGTGGGAGATAACGGTGCACCTCGTGTTATTATCATCAGAAGTAGATTTGGTGGTTTTAGCTAATTTACTGAATAATACACCTATGCAAACCATATATATTGCCTACAATTTAAAATGGGCTATTTTAAGCCATGCACAGTCTTATAACATGCTTTTTTTCAGATGCTTTAGTGTTTAATAATAGATTTAAACGCCTGTCACCGATGGACCAATAAGAATCAGATGTGTATCTGCGCTCTCATGCTATAAATGGAGCGGCGCTCATACGAGTCGTTGTGACGTAGAGGCGACGCTTGTTGAGCGTGTATAGTAGACCGCGCGCACTGCACAGGACAGAACAATTGCGGCTGAGAGACGCTCGCCATCAGTACCTGGATGGAGCGCCTAGGACATGCTTGGAAAATGGAGATGAACGCAAATGAAAAGTTTTATCTTTCGGCTGATGGCATCTCCGAACCATGCAATTCTTGTCCCGGGCATCACCTATTACGCACGACTACAGGGAAGAAGATTGCACTGAAAAAAAATGACAGTTTGTCACCCAACCCGAAACGAAGTCTCCAGAACAAATGCCAGTCGCAATACTCCTCGCAAAATTCCAGTGTCGCCCTCTCAGATACAGGCGCAACTAAGACAGAAACTGTCAAGGCGCGATGGAGACAAGACAAGAGAGATTGCGTCGGATCCTCCAGTTCTGAGGATGAGAAGCATTCATCGTCTGATCAAATCCAAAATAAATCGGTCGAAGAGCTACCCAAGACGCCGCTTTGCGGTGAGAGTAGCGGCGACGCGATGGTCGCACCTGGACAGATCAAACCGAGGAACTGCCGACGGATAGTGGTCCTGGGCGCACCCAAAGTTGGCAAAACGAACATAGTTCGCCGGTTTCTGGGCGACGAGTTCGACGAGCGCTATGCGCCGACGGCTGAAGATTTCCACAGAAAGATGTACCACATCCGAGGGAAACCTTATCTCATCGATATTCTGGACGCGGCGCGGGAAAGAGAGTTCCCCGCAAAACGGAGGTTATCGATTTTGACAGGTAAGAGCGAGAATCTGCAATTTTGCCATACAATGTCTGATTGTATTAAACTAATTTGCCGTTTAACCACATACATTTGACTTTTCCCATTCAATAAAATCACTAAATACTTGTTGTTTTTTGATTGACAGGTGATATATTTCTGCTGGCGTTCAGCTTGGATGACCGGGACTCGTTGAAGGAGGTGTGCAATCTGCGCAACGAGATCATCAATGGCAAAACGACGCTGATGAAATTAAAGGACACCCCGAGAGTTCCGATCGTAATATGTGGCAATAAAGTAGATTTGGCCGTGGGGAGAGTCGTGAGTCGGTTAGAAATCAGCGAAATCCTCGGCGAGGACACGGCGTACTTCGAAACGTCGGCCAAAGCCGGCGCCGGGCTCGAGGACGTCTTCAGGGCGCTTGTGACGTTGGGCGGGCTGCCCTGCGAGATCATTCCGTCACAGCATCAAACGATATCGCTCCATACCTATCAGTCGTTGTTCTCCCACCAGAGATCAGCGAGGAAACTGAGCAGCGAGTGCGCAGTGGACGCGCCGTGCGCCGCGCTCTGCCCGATGGCGCGCCGCCCGAGTTTTAACAGTGACTTGAAACTGGTGCTTGGATCAAGCAGCAGTAAGAACAAACCCAAGAAGTGTCAGATTCAATGAATTGCAAAATCTTCTTAAACCACATTGTAGTAGTATGCTACGATATTCTATTATGTAAGGAGTTATACTCTTTGGCATCTGGCTGGACCGATGCGTTGCATTTTTGTTTTTGTATTTGAGATTATGCATCTTGACGAATAAACTCTAATACTCTGATTCTCTCGTGGCATCGTTGATTGTTCTCATTGAATGGGCATGCTGCACATACACAACGATGACGACGGCGAAACCATCGGTTTGCCTCTATAGGAAAACTGTGAGAGGGCGTTGAGTGTGTGATTCACTCGATATGTGTCGTCCTACTATCGACAGATCCGTCTTCGAGTAGTCTTTTATTAGCAACACTAATTGAGGCAATAGAAATAGGTAGCATCACTCAGAGTGCACCAACACATACGGTGGTATATGACGATGCGTCATGGGGCAATTAGAGGGCCCTTATGAACATGAAAGGCATTGGTCCAATTGTTTATTGTTCCCGATGTTGTGGTTGACAATGGTTCAGGCGAAATACCATTTACATTAGCATTAAACATTTATAACATGCTTTATTCAGCAGTTACCACATTGTACATTGTCCAAAATGGACAGAAGGTGAATCAACATACACCAGAATAGGTGTAATAATACCATTTGAAAACTGACAGAAACTGGTAAGGACCCCAATATTAACAAGTGATATTGAAGTAAGAAAAAATATCCATAATAGATATAACATAAATAACATCAACATCTACTGTGAATGACCCGTCAGTCCACCTGGACAAAAAAAAAAACAACACGTCTTGCCCATGACCCTTCTGTCCCTTTGTCCAATGTCCCCATGGCAACCAAGTCCGTGTGTCTGTCCTCGGGGGCCCGTTTGTCTATCCTCAGGGCCCCCCGCGGTCTGTCTGTCCTCACAACCCGCATGTCTGTCCTACCGCCCGTCTGTCTGTCGTCACGGCCCGCCCGTCTGTCCTCACAGCCCGCCCGTCTGTCCTCACGTCCGCCCGTCTGTCCTCACGTCCGCCTGTCTGTCTTCACGGCCCGCCTGTCTGTCCTCACGTCCCGCCTGTCTGTCCTCCCGCTTGTCTGTCTGTCCTCACTGTCCGCCCGTCTGTCCTCACAGCCCGCCTGTCTGTCCTCACGTCCCGCCTGTCTGTCCTCCCGCTTGTCTGTCTGTCCTCACTGTCCGCCCGTCTGTCCTCACAGCCCGCCTGTCTGTCCTCACGGTCCGCCTGTCTGTCCTCACGTCCGCCTGTCTGTCCTCACAGCCCGCCTGTCTGTCCTCCCGCCCGTCTGTCTGTCCTCACTGTCCGCCCGTCTTTCCTCACAGCCTGCCTGTCTGTCCTCCCGCCCGTCTGTCTGTCATCACGGCCCGCCGGTCTGTCCTCACAGTCCGCCCGTCTGTCCTCACGGCCCACCTGTCTGTCCTCATGGTCCGCCCGTCTGTCCGCGGTGTTCCACATGGCGTTCCAGAGCCAGTAGCAGCGTGGGCAGTAGGCTGTCCAGCAGTGCCAGTCCATCCCATGAACACCGCAGCCCTCTGAGAAGAGAAGAGACACGGAGACAAGAGAGCGTTCAGGGCAGGCGCCGAGACCCGTCGAGACCACGGCGGACGTTCTGTGTTCTGCGTTTTTTGGTGCTGCTGCTGTTGTGGAACGGTTAAGAGATCCATTACCGGTCGTCAAGAATCAGGTGTCCGCTGAGCAGCAGGTTCTGGACGTCCGCACACGCGCCGAACACTTTGTGGAGGTCCGCTTCGGGGCAGAACGTCTGCCAATGCTTCAGCACAGTGAAAAGGACATTGGTTAATATTCTTAATATAGTAGGACCAGATTAAAGTCGGAGAGCAAGTTCATGTTTATGCAGAGCGTGACGTGATGAGCGCAGGCCGCGAGGGCATCTGCCACCTGTGGACGGGCCAGAAGATTTATTTTTAGATGCAAAAAGCGCCGCATAACGTCTGAGCGCGGCGCCGAAGCACCTGTTCTGACGGCGGGCGTCGCCATGGCAACCGGAGTTACCAGGAAGCCCCCCCCTTCACAGCCAGCCCTCTCTCTCTCTCTCTCCGGTACCTCCAGTGGCACTTTGCGCTCGAGGAGCGAGCCTAGTGCTCGCTGCTCATCAACTCACCTGATGAGTAATGCCCTCCGTCAGCCTCAGCCCCATCGCCAGCACCTCCTCCAATCTGCACGCACACACACACACGTGCACACACACACACACACACACACACACACGCACGCACGTGCACACAATCACTTCATGAGAGGACATCACACATCGCTGGATTGGGACGAAGACTCAGACGTGATAGAAGCCACACTTTCAGAGTGTGACTTGCTCACGCTACATGCGCTACATTCTGTGTGTGTATTACACACACGGTTTAGATGAGCAATAGGACTCATGGTAGCCTTACGTCTCACCATGGGGGGGGCGGGAGGATACATAGTTTAGTCATAACGGGCAACCATTATGACTTGTATGTATTTATATAAATACAGTACGCCAAGACCAACTCACAGTCCAAGAGGGGTAGAGAGGGGGACCCTCCTCCGGGTGGCGTGCCCCCCGCGCTGGACCTCTTGGATCCAGAAGTCCGGCTCCAGGGTCTGGACCCGGGCCTCCCTGACGGCGCTGCCCTCGCCCCGGGGAGCGAATCGCCCGTGCGCCCCTGTGGCACAGCGGGGGGCGCTCTTTAACGTTCCGACGTGAATAATGACACCTGACCCGCAGTCACACGTCACGCTACTACGTGGCTAAACAATGGTGGTGGTGGTGATGGGTGAAGACATGCGGGCCTACCCGGGCCCACGCCGATGTACTGCCCCCCCTTCCAGTAGTTCATATTGTGACGGCTGACGGCGTTCTGCACAACAGAGAGAGAGAGAGAGGGCGTCGTTATGGGAGAGTGGCCGCCAGGCATGTCAGCACCACCCAGAAGGTTCTGTCGACCCGTCCTGGTCGAGCCGAGGCGTCCTAACCTCATTAAACCGTACAAATAAACACGCTGTGAGCGGTGATTCAATTGTGTGGGGCCAGAGAATCATCAAAGGGGGGGGGTCAATCACGCTTTCAAAATAAAGTGAGATTGAAAATAAATTGAATTGACTCAGCCCTGTTCACTCGCCAGGCAACAGCTTTCAGGAAGAAAAACCAATCGGTTGCCCATTAGCCGGCATCATATAACGATTACAACAAGGTGTATGGTCATCGGAGCATAATAACGGCAATGAAACTGAATTGGGGGTAACGGTCAAATAAACTAAAAGAAACTAAACTACTTTGTGCTTTGACTGTATGTTTGGCTTGTCTCTCCGCCGCACTCGTGACATCGCATCGGGACGAAAGCTTCTGCTAAAAGGCTACATCTGATGTCGTGTAAATGTAAACCGCTGCTTGTCGCTGACACGTCGCAGAGCAAACAAAGCACTCCGGAAACAAGAAGCGACCGAGGAAAAAAAAACAAAAAAAAAAACAACCAGGCTTAACGTCGCGCGGAACTCACGCCTCTGGCGAAGTTGGACACCTCGTACTGGCGGAAGCCGCGCCGGAGCAGAAGCGTCCTGGCGGCGTGGTACATGGCCGCCGCCGCCTCCTCCGCGGGCAGGACCAGCCGGCCCAGCTCCACCTGCTTGAACAGCCCGGTGCCCCGCTCCACCGTCAGCTGGTACAGGGACACGTGGTCGTCGCACGCGCTCAGCAGCTCCGACAGCTCGCTCTCCCAGGATCCCGGGGTCTGACCGGGCCGGCCGAACATCACGTCCACCGACACGCGGCCCGGACACAGCCTGCGGGCCTCGGCCAGGGTCCGCAGGGCCTGCCGCACGTCGTGGTCTCGGCCCAGGAGCTTCAGGTCCTCGTCGCGCAGTGACTGGGGATGTTTTTGGGGTGGAAGGAAAATTGACGGATTTAGATTATTTTGTTCCGAGTCAAATAACAATGTGGACGTTGTGAGATTATTCATGGTTGAAATGACAGAAGAAAAATAATGAATAGAGGACACCACAAATTCACCTGAACGCCGATGGAAAATCGGTTTACCCCCGCATGGAGGAATTCCTCTAACCTGGACATCCCTACAGGGGTAGGGTTGACCTCTATGGTGACCTCCGCACCGTCTGACAGACTGGCATGTCTGGATATGGACTCCAAGACCCTCGCGATGGTGGAGGGGTGCGCAAGACTAGGCGTTCCACCACCAAAAAACACAGATGTGATGCTGTAAAAAAAAAAACAGCAATTGAGCCATCTCACGGTCAGGAAAATCACAGTTGCTCATTGAAGGGAAATCTGTTTAAATTGTGAATTGTGCCCATACCAAGACACCTGACTCAAACGCAGTAATGTTTCCGTCTCCCGCTGAAGACAGTCAGCCATTACGGAACCATTGTCACCTTTGGGGATGTACTTGTTAAAGTTGCAATAGGAGCATCTTCTGAGACAGTAAGGCCACTGCAGTTGGAGAAAAAACAACAACATAACGATGGTGACTCAAAAGTGTAGGTCGATAATATCATGAGGACAATACATCTTTTTTTTTATATACAAAATATTTTCAATTCCACAGTTCCCCAAAGAATGACTAATTTTTTACAATAGACGAGGATGAGGAGCCGTGACTTGCCCCACTCCAACTCACATGCACGTATAATGACGCCTCCTCGGAGTGCGCCGGAGGCTGCGCGCTTTCCGTCCGTGCAGCTTTTAGTTCACCGGTCGAGGCTGTGGTAGAGCAGCGCCCACTTCCGCTGGGGAACGGAACTGATCTTGCCCCGAGCAATGCGCGTTTAATCACGGTGGTCATCGTGAACACTCTGCGATGACAGCACCTCTGATTCAACGCTTCAGTTGGTTGAGCACAGAGAAACAACTACATGCGTCATTCTGCTATTTGACACGCACATTCCGGTCGACTTGTGTCATTGCGACATGGCCCTCTCAAAGTTTTAAAACTAATAAACTAAGCTATTAATTAGCTACAAAAAAAAGTGTGTCCTCTGTTTCCACTGCTGCACCAACGCTAGGAGGAAGTAAACATGGCGACTTCCGCTTTGGTTGTTCCCAACGTTGGCCACAGCGTGGTACTGTTGTTCTGATTCACTGTCGCACAGCTGAGGGTAATACAATTGGCTAGGTTCTATACCTCATGTGTATCCAAATGAGAATGATGTAATGTTGACAGTTACATGTGCATAATCAAATTACCATCGATTATGTAAGGCCAGAAGCACTACAACTTTGATCAGTAGCTTTTTTTTGTAGACAGTAAAATCCTACAGACATATGGCATCCTTTGAGTAGGCGTGTGAGGGGGCGTGCGGGGAGCTGCCGCGGCGACGCCAGGTGTAGGACTACGTCATCCCGGGGCGGACTTCCCTGGCCCGGGGGTTAGAAACCAAACATAGAGAGGAGCACTGTGCAAAGCCTAGTGCATAACTGACCCAACGAGCTATTGATTTCCCAGGCAAAACATTGTCTAGCTCGTAGATTGATTTCAAATAACCTTGGAAAAAGACCTATGAAATACTTGCATGAAACAGTACGTAAGTAGTAATATAAATACCCCCGTAACCCCACCGGTATCTGGTGTTACGCTTTTCCCAAGGGCTTCCAGGCTGCTGCACAATTTATATTTATCTATTATCTAATGTCATTAAAGGCGTCTGTCCTCACTGCCAGCGTTCTGCCCCGAGGTAATTTTCCATCAAAACTGATCACCCTCTGACCAATCACCAGAGAGAGAGAGAGAGAGAGGGAGAGAGAGAGAGAGAGAGAGAGAGAGAGAGAGAGAGAGAGAGAGAGAGAGAGAGAGAGAGAGAGAGAGAGAGAGAGAGAGAGAGAGAGAGAGAGAGAGAGAGAGTGAGAGAGGGAAATGCAAACACAGAGAACACAGAGGTGTAATGAGCCAGAGAAAGACATGTAGTCATTTATTTACATTCATGGATGTTTTACATGCGACAGCTTTGTGAGGGGACTTCAAAGGGCTTAGCCGTGACCCACACTGAGCAACAGCATCCTTCTGCTATAAATACACCCCAAGGATAAAAGAAAGAACGGTGAGTTTCCCCTTGTTTTACGGAACCGGTGAGATATTATATAAAATAGGATGTTTTTAATCTAGCTACAGCCAATTCTGAAGCCCATATTTAATAATACATTACAGAGTTGCTGAGACATTAATGCAGTGATGATCTCTGTTTGATTTCCCCCCCCCCCCCCCCTCTTTCAAATTAAACCCCCCGTTTCCCCCCAGTGAGCGCCCGCTATGGAACTAAGACTCCTGGTGATCGGCAGCAACGGCCCCGCGCAGTTTCAGCTGACCAACGCCATCCTGGGGAGGGAGGAGTTCTCCAAGGCCGTCACCGGCATCCCGTCCAGCATGAAGAACACCGGGCAGCTGGCCGGGCGGCTGGTGGCGGTGGTCAACGGCCCCAGCGTCTACGCCAAGGACATCTCCGAGGCCAAGCGGAAGACGGAGCTGAAGCGCTCCAAGTGCCTGTCGGTGCCGGGGCCGCACGCCCTGCTGGTGGCCTTCGACCTGGAGCAGATCTCCCTCGACGACATCCGCATGCCCAAGCTGGTGGCCAAGCGCTTCGGGGCGGCCTGCCTCCGCCACTGCATGGTGCTGCTGGCCTACGACGGGCCCCTGGACGGAGGCGCGCTGGACGACCGCGTGCTGCGCAGCGACTGGCACCTGAAGGAGCTGGTGCAGAAGTTCGGCGGCCGCTACCACGTGTTCAGCAAGAACTGGCGGGACGGCCGGCGGGACGAGCAGCTCCTGCAGAAGCTGGAGTGGATGGTGGCGTCGTGCGGCGGGGGCTTCCTCTCCGGCCGCACCTTCCAGCGGGCGGAGGCGAGCGTGCGGAAGGAGGAGGCGCGGATCAGGCGGCAACGGGCGGCGGAGATGGAGAGGGCCTGCGGGGCGCTGGAGGAGCGCTACAGCGGCGAGGAGCTGCAGCGGCAGCGGCAGGTGTACGACTACGTGGTGGGCGCGGAGATCCGCACCGAGGCGCAGATGGACAACGGCTGGCTCAGGACTTCCCTGGCGCGGGGGCTGGGCACGGGCCTGGCGGTGGGCGCAGTGATGGGCGCGCTGGTGGGCGCGGTGGAGGGCCCCGGCGGCATGGCGCTGTACGGGATCATCGGGGGCGTGGTGGGCGGGGCGGCGGGCGGCGCGGCCCAGGTGGCCATAGAGAACCTGGAGGGCAGGGTGGCCCCCGCGGTCAGACTGGACTTCAACTCCATCTTCATCAACCGCTTCTTCTCCACGCCCCGGGTGTGACCCCCCCCCCCCCCACCCGACGGGCGAATTGCGGCGCCGGGTGCGAGGAATGTTTATATCACGTGCTT
The DNA here is from genome assembly GCA_036785325.1 of Urophycis tenuis. Taxonomy (NCBI): domain Eukaryota; kingdom Metazoa; phylum Chordata; class Actinopteri; order Gadiformes; family Phycidae; genus Urophycis; species Urophycis tenuis. The sequence continues at coordinate 7,116,653 of JAXIVH010000021.1, read as the reverse complement.
TCAGTACTTTAATTGCTGTAGGATTTTGTACCAACGAAGCTAGAGGTCCTGTCGATGAAAAACTGAGCCTGCCTTATTGTCTTTGAAGAAAAAAAAAAAAACGAATTGTACTTGATAAGTCGTAAGTACGCGTTATCATGACCACGCAGAGTTACACAAAGCATACTTCCTCTAGGTATCGTTTGCTTGCCAAAAAAAAGCATACAATCAATTGCAAACTAAACTTTAAACTTTGAGTGCAACATACAAGTGACGAAACACTGCGATACGAACACAATAAATAAATGATTGTCTGTTGAACGATGAGTCCCTGGCCCCTGCTTTGTTTATGGGTTTAAAGTGTGTGGTGCACTTTCAACTCCTCCATTTCCTGGTGTGAAGCTATACCTGTGTTCCCTCCGGTTGCTCTGTTAATGTTCAGGGTGGAGCCTGAACTGGGGCTGCCATTGTCTAGGTCTCCTGTTTCCTGCCCACACGACAGCTAACTACACCTGTCCCACGCAGCGTCTCGGAATTCAAACAGAGAACACCCAAACAACAACACAGTGTCCTGTACTGAATACTGGGTATTTGGGTAAGGACACCTTTGATAGGTAAGTCACACACACGTTTCTTCATTTCTGAAGCATACCTTTTTATAAAGGTGTCCTTTTTTTGTCCTTCAGAGAGACAGGCAGACAGACAGACAGACAGACAGACATATTCAATAAGCCGGCATTTCCTATTGAGAGCAGACATGGGGCTTAGGGTTCAAGGTGTGCTGTTCCCTTCATTATAGAAGTGACATACAGCCCAGCTAAGGAAATAGAAAATGAACATGAAAACTCATGGGAATAGTCGGGCTGCTGTTTTGTTTCGGGAATTCTTTTCTGAGTGACGTAACACACTATTTGTGATTACCTGTTCTGCCGCATGCTTACCATCAAGCCTCGGTTGATATCACATGTTCTGTCAACACATATTGTCATTATTCAACGTGCTAAGAAGTTCAATCAATTCAAGTGATTCCACGGAGGAAGCCCGATGACATTCCGCAACAAGGAAATAACATCAACTGCAAAAGGAATGCAAAGGCAGAAAGCGACCTTTTGAATAGTCTATGGTTGCATAACACAAGGTGTTCTGTGGCTCTCATTGTCGTGGGAGTCACTGGAATAGAGAGAAGACCAAATGAAAGAGGAGAAAATCATTGTTTCCATGTTCAAAGCGTTCTTTTTCCAAGCACAGTCCAAGTACGCTCAGAAGAAAGAAGCAGTGCGATTGCACTGCGGCTTCTGCCTTGTGCTAAGAAAATGTAACCACTTTCATACTCTTCTCTGATATAATAACACACTACGTATACAGAAAGAAGAAAACTACGTATACACTTTAGTGTGGGACTTCGTTAAGCTGAGGGTATCATTCAAATTGACTCTCCCACAGCAGGGGAACCACTGCAACAACAGAAACCAGGAGGATTTGCATCTCCCTATTTGTATTTATTGTAATTGGGAATTCTCCGACTTGTTTATACCTCTATGGGGTTTCAGTCCATAGCTGTGTTTGATTTGCATTTGAGTATGTATCTGGGTAGACAATCATTGCCTAACAGCATTTTTATGGTGTTAGACTGCCGAACGGCTGTGTAAATATGTCACAAAGCGCGTCATTCTGTGCACTTTGCCGTCGGTTCTCTAAAACCTTTGTTGTCCGCGGCTGTTTCTTTTCAGAGCATGGCGTCCACTATCAGCCTCCTCTGCGAGAAGTCCTTCCTGTGTCCTCTGTGCAAAGATGTCTTCGTCAGCCCGGTCACCATTCCTTGTGGACACAGTTTCTGCAAAACCTGTCTCTGCCATGCTTGGTCCAAGCACCAGTCCACCTTCTGCCCACAGTGTAAGAGAGTGTATCCCACAAGGCCGGACATCAGCGTCAACAGAATTCTCGCAGATCTGTCGGAGAACTACAGGAAGAATCGTCCACAGAAACCACCCGTTGAAAAAACTGTATGTATACGATTGGCAATTGAATACATAAAATTGTTCTATAAATCCGAATGACATGTAACATCTAGGAACTGTATGAATGTATGTTTTGCTTTCACACATACAGGAATTGAGTGTTGGGCAGATGATTCAGGAGAGACAGCAGAAGGTGGAGCGGTTGAAGTATTCGGTCCAGCTCCTGAAGGTGTGTTCTCCTTCATCCCTCCGTATTTGAGGCCCTAAAACCTGTAGGATTCGCATTGATCTCTAATGGTGTCCCGTCCCCTCAGACCTCTTGTCTCAGAGAGGTGCGTGAGAGCCAGAAGGTGTTCTCCGCCCTGGTCCACTCCATGGAGAAGAGCCACAAGTGCGTGGTGGCGGCCATAGAGGAGCGGCAGCAGGCGGAGGAGAGGAAGGTGGAGATGCTGGTGCACGATCTGGAGCAGGAGATCAGAGAGCTGAGGAGCCATCAACAGAGGAAAGAGCCCAATAGATACGGTTCACAGATTCTGCAAAGTAGCGATGAAAACGACGACGCAGAATCCAGCGTCCCGTCGGTAGGGCACCGGGTTCCGGAGGATGCAGCCCCTAACACCTTTGCTTACTGTGGCGGCCATTTTAACAGTCGTCATTTCCTCCTCGTTGCTCAAACAGTGCGCGTCTTCCACCATCTGCCCCGCTAATATGAAAGACTGGTCGAAGGTCACCGTGGAAACCGACCCTTGCATCGCCATCACCAGGAGAGCTCTTTCAGAGATGATGGACAGTCTAAAAGAAGAGGTCTATCGACTGTCAAAATCTGGTCAGTAATCTATATATCTCTTCCTGTATATATATATATATATATATATATATATATATATATATATTTCTTCATATATTTCTTCATTCATGAAGCCACAACTTGGTACATAGTACTAGTTACAATTTACAAGTGTAACACTTCCTTTCCTTCCTTTACAGAGCTGAAGAGAATACAGAAATACACAGGTATGTCAAAGAAGACGTACAGACGCAACGTCAGCCTCGGTCAGCAATTTCCTTCTCTCACTTCATTGCAAGTCTCACAAGACGATCGCTCTCTTCCCCCAGCGGACGTCAACCTGAGTCCTAAAACGGCGCACCCGTCCCTCTCCGTCTCGGAGGACAGGAAGCAGGTGAGACACATGGACAAGCTCCAGGAGGTGCCGGACAACGCCAAGCGCTTCGACCGCGTGGCCAACATCCTGGGCCGGGAGAGCTTCGGCTCCGGGCGCTACTACTGGGAGGTGGAGGTCGGGGACAAGGTGGAGTGGAACGTGGGCGTGGTCAGGCAGTCCATCAACCGCAAGGGGAAGTTCACCGTCTGCCCGGCCAACGGCTTCTGGACCCTGAGCCTGAAGCCCGGCGGCCAGTACACGGCCAACGGCTCGCCGGCCACCGTGCTGGCGCTGGAGGAGAAGCCCAGGAAGCTGGCGGTGTTTTTGGACTACGACGAGGGCCACGTGTGCTTCTACTGCGTGGAGAGCGGCGTCCACGTGTTCACCTTCAAGGACAGCTTCACGGACCGACTGCACCCCTTCTTCAGCCCGGGCCGCCTGCACGGGGGCCGCAACGCGTCGCCGCTGGTCATCACCAGCAGCTGCTGCAGCATCTGAACTTCCCGCTGAAAATCGTGAATCTGTTTTTGATGTGACTGAACTGTCTGACTTTTTTTTTTTTAAGCGCGCGCGTCTTCGTTTCGATTGACCTTTTTTAAGTGTTCATTGTTAGTTATTCGGATGAGTTATTGACAAGTTCGTGTTGTTGAGTTATTGAGTTATTGACAAGTTCGTGGCAGGTTCACAACAAATTAAACAAGAATGACTACGGTTGTGATGTGTACACTACAAAGCACTGTAGTAGGCAGCCGCTCCCCTTCAATGGAAGCCAGGAGCCAAGAGCAACAACAAAAAAAAAAAGAAATATGGAGGATGAAAAGAAGAGAAATGTCAAGCAGCCAGAGAGTAAAAAACCGAGAGGAGAAAGTGGAGAGAAAAAGACGGGGTGGGCAGCTGGTGTGGAAGGGGCTACAGAGTGGGATAGGGGCTGCCAGTGAAGCCAGGGTGGTGAGGGGGGGGGGGGGGGGGGGGGAGGGAGGGAGGGAGACGGGGAGGCGAGGAGCGCAGAGGAGAGGGCACAGAAGGAACAGCGGGGCATTGTGTTGGTACACCAGGCACTGGGAGACACATTCAGATATATTCACTTATTCACACGCTGACACGGGCGTGCACACGAGCGCGTGCTTCTGCCCACTGCCGCACAGACTTCCAGTGGCATCTGGGAGGGCAGCCTCCCTCCCCAGTCCAGTGCTGGGTGTCGAAGCTGACTGTGCCTCTCCAATCAAGCGGACGCTCCCAGAAGCCAGAACGCCCCAACAACGAGCTCGGTCCTTTGGCTTGCCTTGCGCGGAATAAGGTGAACTCTCAGGGCCTCCCTGCACAGCGACGCCGCGCGTTGAACAAGGGCCCCAGAAGAAGACCCCGAGGACCATCTGCTCCAGGCAGAGAGACGAGTGTGAGTTGACGCTTCCTTGTTGCGTTGCGTTGGTCGTGAATACTTTGGCGTCCATGGTCCGAGGCGATGTCTTCGGGGGGGGGGGGTTTCGGGGAAAGGACCGGTGGCCGGGAAGCGACAACAGGACATCGCGCGTACATCGGGAGTACGTGCGTTTGATGGGGGATGGTTTGCGTGCGACGTTTTCACGTTTAGATGATCAAATATACACCAGTTTGAGTTGACCAGTACATCACCCCACTAATTATTTGATCCTGAACCTGGTGCGTTAAAAAAGGACATACAATTCTAGGCCCTTCCTTCTAGACACTTGAATGTTTTACATTTATGTTTCTCATCACTTCTTATGCTGTGGTACTGCTACTACTTCTAGCACTATATATAAATGAATAATTTATGTATATGGGTATATGGAATAGTGATACACAGGGATGCACCTGTCACTGCGCTTCCCTATGTTAAAACTACGCTCTACCCCGGGGAGGCTGCTGGAGTAAAAGCAGCTTTATTTGAAGTATTAGTTAAAAGGCTTGCTAACTTCACAGCTTCTCCTGGCCCACTCTGTGAGCCATCATGAAAGCTGCTTGTGTTCAGAATCTCCTCATGTTTTTCTGAGATAATCCACTCACCAAGCAAGGCGTAGCTCTACACCCACAGCTGTGTCAAAGAGAGCCATTCTCTCCGCTACGCCTTGGAATCCACTCTCCATGGGCCTCCCAACATGTCTCCAGCAAAGCATTTATGATAACTGTATGCTCCCGTGAAGGGCCTTGACGCGCGACTCATTCAATGGTTATTGTAGTCGGCAGATGTTGAATTATTCGTCTTTCAGATTATTATTCTGGTGGATGGCGGTGATTGTTGTAGCGTTTTGGAATGTGTGATAGTGCTGACCATTGTGCTATTTGTCTTACAGGTCACACTCAGGTCACGCCGCAGTCTGCTTTCAGAGCTCGTCCCCCACCCCCCCCGCGCACATCACGGCATCAACCCTCACAGCGCAACAGGGAGTCTCGTCTTCCCCGGAAGTAGACTCCGTCCCCCCGGGCGAAGTAGAGTAGCGTAAAGAGACTGATTCCACACCACCAGCCGCCCCCCCTCCCCCCCCCCGGTTCTGACACCAGCGTCACCGTCACCATGGCGACCACGGGTATGCAGCTGCTGGGCCTGATCATGTCCATCGTGGGCTGGGTGTGCGGCGCCATCGTGTGCACCATGCCGCTGTGGCGCGTCACCGCCTTCATCGGCAACAACATAGTCACGGCGCAGATCATCTGGGAGGGCCTCTGGATGACCTGCATCGTGCAGAGCACGGGCCAGATCCAGTGCAAGGTGTACGACAGCATGCTGGCGCTGCCCAGCGACATGCAGGCGGCCCGCGGCCTCACCGTGCTCTCCATCATGCTGTGCGGCGTGGCGCTGTCCCTCGGCGTGGTGGGCGTCAAGTGCACCAAGTGCATCGGCGTCAACAGCCTCAAGGCGCGCATCTCCCGCATCTCCGGCGCCATGTTCGCCATCGCGGGCTTCCTCTACCTGGTGCCCGTCTGCTGGACGGCGCACTCCATCATCAGGGATTTCTACGACCCCCACGTGGCGGCGCCACACAAGCGAGAGCTGGGCCCGGCGCTGTACATCGGCTGGGGGGCGTCGGCCCTGATGCTCATCGGGGGCTCCCTACTGTACGCGGGTTCGAGCCCCCCGGGCATGCCGGGCTCGCCCACCTTCAGCAGCGGGGAGAGCAGCCCCCGCAGGGCCCCCGCCTCGCAGGTCAAGGGCTACGTCTGAAGGCCCTTGATGGTGACGTCCCCCCCCTGTCCCTTCTCTCTCTCTCTCTCTCTCTCTCTCTCTCTGTCTCTCTCTCTCCCTCTCTTCTCTTTTTCTCTCTCTCTCTCTGCCTCTCTCTTCTGTTTTTCTCTCTCTGTCTTTTTCTCTCTCTCCCCCTCTCTCTTCTATTTTTCTCTGTCTCTCTCTCTCTCTCTCTCTCTCTCTCTCTCTCTCTCTCTCTCTCTCTCTCTCTCTCTCTCTCTCTCTCTCTCTCGCTTTCTCTCTCCCTCTCTCCTTTTCTCTCTCTTTGTTTCTCACAACCAATGATAAACCCTCTTTGCCACCTTGATATTTCATCTTTTAAAGCTATGATATTTAATGTTACTCCATTTTTTTTTGTTTAAGTTATTTTTAAATGCCATTTGGATGTTATTTTAGGGATTTTTATCTCGTGTTATTTCATACCCTGTGACTTTAGATAACCTTTTTTTTTTTTTTTTGCTCTGTCAGATGGTGGAAAAATACAAATAAAAAATCAGTCTTTCAGATCCTACACTGAAAAAATCTGCGTATTCTTGTTTCGAGGGATGTATGCTAATTTGATGACAACACAGGCACATTTTTGTTATGAGCGATAGCTTGTTTCATTCAAGATAATGGTCAAGAGAACAGAAAACCCAGCTTTGTTTACGTACATGTTGACCCACTTGTCAGGGGAAAAAGCACAATAGAACAATGGAGACATGTGTACATTTGAGGTTGTGTGTGTGCGTGTGTGTGTGTGTGTGTGTGTGTGTGTGTGTGTGTGTGTGTGTGTGTGTGTGTGTGTGTGTGTGTGTGTGTATTTGTGTGTGTGTGTGTGTGTGTGTGTGCGTGGGTGTGTGTGTGTGTGTGTCTGTGTGTGCAAGAGAGAATGTATGTGTGTTCCTGTGTGTGTGTTTACCAATCAAGTATCATCGGGTTATATCTCTTAAAATGATCAAACCAATTGCAAGCCAATGCAACACAAGCAATACCAATACCAATTCGAAGCCAATTCAACATAACACACACATAACATTGAACATCAAGCATTTAAAACACAGATTGGTCTATTGGTTAAGTGATAACAAACCTGCAGTTTTCATAGAATCCCACAAAAAAACACAACACCTCAAGTGGGAGTGTGTATAATGTGAGATTACCAGAATAAACAAATGAGCCGGCAAATGGTTAAATTGCTCTATGGTGGTAGGCACATAGGGCAACATGGTGCCCTGCTTCTCCCAGTGGCTGTCCGTTACAGCCAAGGGCCACACAATGCCACTTTACATAGCATTACAGTCCAATCACAACAATGGACGCCAGTGTGCTGTGTGCCAGGTAGTGACTCATATGTGACCTAAGGAGGCATATACCAATGTTGTCTGTGGAGTACTATTGGGAATACAGTATAGAGTTTTGTGTTGTTTCGTTGTACAATGGTAAGGAAGTGAGAACGTTGCATACAGCAATACATTGTGAAGGGGGTTCAACTGTTTAAATTGTTTTGATAGTGGGGTTATCGTCATTATTATTACTATTATTATTATTGTAATTATTGTTATTATTATTGTCATTATTATTATCATAGGATTATCAACACATTTATATTATTTGCACTCTTTCCAAGAATTTAATAATAATTCATGGAATCGTTTTTTTAAGTTTCCTTTGACAACAACAAAAAAAGATCCACAAAATATGGATAGGGTGAACAACAATGGGAAAAATGTACACGCAGGTTGGATGTTCTGTTATTTTAGAGAGAATGTTGCTCGACGTGTGAGAAGCGCTTGGGTTTTACTCTGACGAAAGTGTCCCAAGAGAGCCTGGCGGTCGAGGCTACGTCAGAGGAGGCGTGGCTTTCCAACCGGAACCAGGAAGCAGAAGGAAAACACCTAGCTAACTCCTGAAGCTACCAGGCTAACCTCAGTAGCGGTGGTAACAGCTCTGCTGCCCGAATAACACTGTCCATACCCCAGTTCGACTCTATATATCTAGGATGGGGAAAGGCGGTGGCACGTTTGAGAGGCTTCTCGGTAAGACTTGCTGGTAGTTGTCGATCTGTATGATTCATCAAATTCGTAGTCGGGTGGTATTTTTGTCCACGTATTGTTTTGACAGACGTCTGGGCTGCGGCTCCAAGGCCGGCTAATTTTAGCAACCAATGCTAGGCGGTGGATAACGTTGTTTAGAGGCCCGAGGTAGCGGTCTGTGTTGGACAGAAAGTGTATTTACCAAGTCAATGGCTGTGTTTGGACGGTATTGATTATCCCTTAGCTACATTGTTCAGTGAAATTTGAGTATTTTGGTTATTTTGGTTATATCTGCGGAGCCTCCCCCCGCAACTCGAATGTGGTTTGAGACAATTTGGGCTCGGTGAAATACTGACATCATTGTTGTCACGGTGGTGTTCTGTTTTGATACCTAACCACTAAGACGGAGATTAAACAGATTGACTGATTGACTAAATTTAGCAGACAGTCGATTCGCATTTTATAACTGACAAGTTGGTTATTGGATGACTATGGTCAGTTATTAGGGGGATCATCGAGTGCCCATTACAATGTACTGCATTGGCAGTACGCTTAATGTGACCAATATCTGTCCTGTCCATGAGATGCATGTGCCCTACACACTCAAAATATACTTAACAGGACATTTCCCAAAGATTATTAAGTGATTCCAATGCAGTCTTTCGTATACGTTAATTAATGGATCAACCAACCAAGCAAAATTGCACCGATTACGAAGGTTGAACAAGTCTTTCTATTAGTATGTCCTGTAGAACAATCACATGTCAATCTATTTGTGATCATCATCATCATTATTATGTGGTAAAATACCAAGTGGCCTCAACTAGCTAATGGCTAGTTGTGGCACGATGAGCATGTAGCAAGTGTGGCAAAGCATTGCGCCTCCAATATCTATTTTAAATGGTTGTTGTTATTGATTGTTAAATTGTAGATAAAGCCACCAGTCAGCTACTGCTGGAGACGGACTGGGAGTCAATACTGCAGATTTGTGACCTCATTCGACAGGGAGACACACAGTAAGTCATCATATTCCCACCCCTCTTTAAATACACAGAGAATTGTCCGGCAAACGGCAATGGAGATAGTATTGGAAGAAGTGAAATATCACAGGCTCAATTGAGTTATTGTGGTTATTATCAGATTATTATTGTTGAATATCTGACCTTTCATTTTTCACTTCTCTTCACCAATCAAGGGCAAAGTATGCTATTGGTGCCATCAAGAAGAAGCTGAATGACAAGAATCCCCATGTTGCCCTCTATGCATTTGAAGTAGGTTTTGTGTGACGGAAAACATATCGTTGGCTCTGTTGTTCAAATAAATGCAGTGCCAGGCTCTCCTTCTGTTTGCGCACTTTTGGGTCCATATATATATATACGACATGTGCTACGTCTCTAGGTTCTGGAGTCGGTGGTGAAGAACTGTGGCCAGACCGTTCACGATGAGGTGGCCAGCAAGCAGACCATGGAGGAACTCAAGGATCTCATTAAGGTGAAGCTGGTTTTAATCTCTGTGATGTCACTGCATTGTCCCGCTCTCCCCGACTCTCTTATCTCTCTTAAGCTCTTAATTTGATTAATCGCTAAAGAAATGCCGTGACCTCAGTCACTCATTGTTGGTTGGTCATTTTAAACCTTGTTAATAATATCGGTTGAAAACGTATGAATGCAAGCCATAAAAGGAATGAAATCTGTCTTGTTCCATTCCACATTAAAATCTGAAGGCTGGCCACATCTTTAAACGGTGACATTGAAGTCTCCCATATGTTTGTTTAATGTAAACATCGCCTCTCTGTTACATATAACATGAGACGAGGGCTGTCTGGCAGCTAGCTGCTGTACAGCATGAGTTGGCAGTTTCTGATTAGATCTCCTCGTCATGTGACTGTGACGCATGCAACTCCCTCTGGTCGGGGCTGACTTCCTGTTTGTGTCAATATTATCAAGACCCCATGCAGACCATTCAGAGGATCAGCACATCTACCCTGAGGCTTCTTACCAATACAAATCACAGCAACACACACGTTTAAATGGAGATGAGCCTCATTTAAGACCTATAGAAATAACGCTATGGTTATTTGTTTTGTTATTACACGCTATGGTAGGTGAGGTTGGCCCCCCACCACGAGGCATAGAGTCTCCCTCTGTGAAGTCCTACGACCGTATTCATTGTGTTGTGATTGCCCCCCCCCCGCCCCCCAGCAGCAGACCGAGCCAAACGTGCGCAACAAGATCCTCTACCTGATCCAGGCCTGGGCGCACGCCTTCCGCAACGAGCCCAAGTACAAGGTGGTCCAAGACACTTACCAGATCATGAAGGTGGAAGGTGAGGTGGCTGCCCTTCAGACGTATTCACTTTTAATTTTTTCCCATATGAGAGCTTCTGAGGTGATCTCGTGAGGGAGAACCGCATGTCTTCCCTTTACTGAAATGTTGTGAGACCATCCTGATTGACCCGTTACCCAGGTTTTGTGCTGGGCAGCAATTGAGTTTCAAATATGGCCGTGGCCTGAAGTTGTTCCACAGAGCCAGGGTTCAGAAGGGACTCTCCTTGTCTCTTCCCTCTTGCCCCAATCCGTATAGCATATTAAAATGTGAGAAAAGCCCTCCGTTGCAGATACCTTGTTTTAAAGTCATTATTCAGTCTATTTAGAATATTAGCAGCTTGGATCGCTGCATGCTCATCGTCAGCCCAAAGCCCCTCCCCTAATCGCCGATTGGTCCGAGCATTCTACCGTTTTTTTTTGGTTTTTTTTTTGGAAAAGGCTTTCAGCTTGATGCAGGCCAGACCGATCTGCCGCGAGAAACACACAATGGGAACTCTGGAGTTCGGGATGGTCTCACAAGCCTCGTCCTCAATTTATGCATCATGCATATTATTCATGAATGCACTACCAAGGTTGCTCCTCTGCCTTGTTCATCAAGTGCGTCCTCCTCTGTTGCTGCCAACAGGACACGTGTTCCCCGAGTTCAAGGAGAGCGACGCGATGTTTGCGGCTGAAAGGGTAATGTACCCCACCCCCACTCCCTTTGCCTTCCACGAGTGGCGCTTCCTCTATGTCTGGCTTCCTCAACTAAAGTGTGTCTGTGCTCTGTGTGAAGGCTCCTGACTGGGTGGACGCCGAGGAGTGCCACCGGTGCAGAGTTCAGTTTGGCGTTATGACTCGAAAGGTAGGCCCTGGCCCTGCCCTGGACTCTAGTCATGGGCCGCGGGTGGGTGGGAGGGTGGGTGTGGTGGGGGGGAGGGGGTGTCAGGTGACATCCTCCTTAATGAGTAACTAAGTCACGCATTCCCATGGAGCTTTGCGGTCGCGGCGCCGCTTAGAAGCTCCGCCACGCAGATTAGCGTGTTTGTTTTGTCATCGGTTCCCCTTTTTTCCTTCCCAGCACCACTGCCGGGCCTGCGGGCAGATCTTCTGCGGGAAGTGCTCCTCGAAGTACTCCACCATCCCCAAGTTTGGCATCGAGAAGGAGGTGCGCGTCTGCGAGCCCTGCTTCGAACACCTGAACAAGTGAGTTGGCAACTTGACAGCCCAAAACAAGGGAGGGGCTCACAGCGTGACTGCTTGATAGCGTGTTTGGACCACATAGGTGGGCTGTACCTGTTGTACCCTTGCTGTCTTACCTCATGCCATGTGCTTGGCTTTTTTACTGCAGGGTTGTACGTAGCTAGTATTGCTCTTGTGCCCCTTCCTTTATAATATAAATGCCTTATACTATACTACTGCTTTAACATGGTCCATTCGCTCAATGTGGCAGTTTCTTACCATGCATCTCATAGCCTTAAGCGATGGTTCCCCTTTTTATGGTCAGCCTCCATGCCTTCCCCTCACCACCTTTTTCGGTTTTGGATCAAGTGTTCTGTTGACTCTGGTGGTGCTGACTCTCAAGGTTGTCTGTCCCTCCCCCCGGTCCTGGTCCTTACCAGCCACCCCTCCCTCTCTCCCCCGCCCAGGAAGGCCGAGGGGAAGGCCTCCGCCGCCGCTGCCGCCGCCGCCAGCGCCGGGCCCGCAGAGCTGCCCCCCGAGTACCTGACCAGCCCGCTGTCGCAGCAGTCTCAGGTAGTGGTCCAGGAAACAGTAAGTGAAGCCATGGCCACGCAGTAGCTTGTCGTGGTCTACTTAGGGGGGGGGATAGCGGTGTTAATGCCGCCGGCTAGCTAGCTAGCCAGACTGAGGAGACCATTTAGCGATGAGCCTGAAGTTAGGCTTAGGGTTTTTTAGTGGATGTCGTTGACTGTACTGTTAGCTAAATTGTGTATTTCCGATGGTATCCGCATTTGGATTTTAAACTTGGCTAACTTAAGTATTCTGTACTTGTAAGTTATAAGTACTCCCGTGTTGTACTTAACTTAAGTACTTAAAAGTACAACAGTGCTCCTTGTTGTCTGTGAGATGTTCAGGGTGCAGGCGTCTAGTAGAGTGGTTACACTCCTAGTTCTGGAAAGTAAATGGATGCAGGTTAATGTTGTAAATGATAAGCCACCGCAAAGCTCCACGTGTTATTTCATGTTTTGAGTAACCCAAGCAGATGTTGGCATATATCTTTATATCTATATATATATATATACAGTATATACTGTATATAAAGGCGACGAGTGAATAGGACTTACCAAAGTAGGAACAAAGGGCGTATACCGTAGCCATGCTGTGGGTGGTCTGTAGGTCTCTCCATTGTCAAGGGGCGGGGGGGTACGCTAGAACAACAGCCCTGCCCCCTGATGTTCCCCATGGCGCCCTCAGACAGAACGCTAGAGGTCCCTCTGCTCCCTTGTCTCCCAGATGCCCCCCAAGAGGGACGAGGCCGCGCTGCAGGAGGAGGAGGAGCTCCAGCTGGCCATCGCTCTGTCCCAAAGCGAGGCGGAGGAGAAGGAGAGGGCGGTGAGTGTCCCGGGGTGAGGGGGGGGGGAGGGGAGGGGGCGGAGCCTCCCGTCTGTGTTTCCGGTACGGTGGCAGGGGCGTCATGACACGACGCGCCTCATTTGCGTTTCTCTTTTTTTTTTTTGCAGAGGCAGAAGAACTCCTACTCGGCGTACCCCAAGACCGAGCCCACCCCCGTGACGTCCTCGGCGCCCCCCGTCAACAACCTGTACTCCTCCCCCGTGGTGAGGCTCTCACCCCCACGCCTCCCCCCCCCCCCCCAGGGGGGCCTCCGCCCTGCACTCACCTGTGAACGTGCACACGTCCGAGGATGACATGACATCACATGATGCTTTTATCCAAAACCCACTGCCTACTAATAAGGGGCATTCAGCCGTGACGACGCGACCCAGATAGCAGCAGTGAGAATCGTGTCGAGTGTCAAACGATGAGTCAAGCGGGCCGACGGCTTCGTTTCAAAAACGGGGGCGAAAGCTGTCGAGGCGGCCGAGTTCTCGGTCTGCGGCCGGCCGGAGACGTGAAGGGTCTCTGCTGCCCCTGATGACTGACTCACTCACAGCTAGTGCGGCGGTCAGGTTTGATGTATGTCACACTAACATAACACCGTCTCCTCTCTACAGAACTCCTCTGCCCCGTCCGCTGAGGAGGTGGACCCCGAGGTACGGCCCATCCCATGATATATCACATCCCATAATATATCACATATATCACATCCTGTCTCATATATCTGTTACATTAGCGTGCGGTTGTGTGAATGGATGCGACTGCTGGGCGCGATGTAAGTTTTAAGACATCCTTCCCCAACTGAATGTAACTCCTCGCCTTCCTCGCCACAGCTGGCCCGCTACCTGAACCGCACCTACTGGGAGAAGAAGCAGGAGGAGACCCGCAAGAGCCCCACCCCCTCGGCCCCGGCCCCCGTGGCGCTTGCCGAGCCCCCGCCGCCCGTGGTCCAGCCCGTGGAGAGCCACGCCCCCGTCCAGCCGATCAACATAGTGGAGGTAGGCGAAGACCGGACCTCCCGGGCCACCGTAGCCCCCCCCCCCCCCCCGGTCACTCAAACGCCACGAGCCACGATGGCAGCTAGCGGAGGAAAATATATTGCCGGCTCACTCGTTCTGCTGTGTCCCCCTTGCCCTCCTCCTCTGGGTCCCCCAGCAGCAGTACCAGAACGGCGAGTCGGAGGAGAACCACGAGCAGTTCCTGAAGGCCCTGCAGAACTCGGTCACCACCTTCCTGAACCGCATGAAGAGCAACCACATGCGCGGGCGCAGCATCACCAACGACAGCTCGGTGCTGTCGCTCTTCCAGTCCATCAACAACATGCACCCGCAGCTGCTGGACATCCTCAACCAGCTGGACGAGAAGAGACGTGGGTACCGACTCTGTGGGGCCGGCGTGCCCCTGTTGCAGGGCAGATGGTTGTGCTTGTTTTACCCTCAACTGCCCTCAACCCTACAAATACAACAGCCGCAAGGAAAGGTTCAAAGTAAAACTGAAAATGAAGTATTAAATGTTAAAAAAAAAAAAAAGCTAATGAAGGAAAGAAAAGGAACAAACGATTGTAAGAGCGCTTATAAAATACAAATGAATAATAGGAGCAGAAGGATCACACCACCATGTTGATGAACCCAATACAGTGAGATGTTATGGACAGTGTGATATCAAACCTCAGAGCATGTATGGAATCTCCTCTTTTTGAGAGCCCTCGGATTTATAACATGCAAATCCAATACGTGTTTTGCCCTTTTTGGAGCAAGTCTGGGACCCCGCGTGGGTTAGCTGTTCAGACAGACAGACATACTTTAATGATCCCTGAGGGAAATTGCATTCGTTACAATACTCCAGGGAAAAAAAGAAAGAAGAGACAGACACTCTACGTATTGTAGAGTGTTATATTATATATATTATATATAAATACAGTATATAATATATAATATGAACCTATGTAAGATATAAACCTATGTAATACAATATACAAAAAATATATAAATGTACATACATCCAGGCATACACTAAGAGGTAATAGCATGCACGAAGATGTAGCATGTTGGATTTTATGTGGTAAAAAAGACCAGTTATGTAGTGAAATTACCAGTTACCAGAGACCTGACATGCTCTCTCTCTCTCCTCCCCTGTGTCCTGCCGGGGGCCAGTGTACTACGAGGGCCTGCAGGACAAGCTGGCCCAGGTGCGGGACGCCCGGGCCGCCCTCAACGCCCTGCGGGACGAGCACCGCGAGAAGCTGCGGCGCGCGGCCGAGGAGGCGGAGCGACAGCGGCAGATCCAGCTGGCCCAGAAGCTGGAGATCATGAGGCAGAAGAAGCAGGTGTGGAGAGTGTATTCACGTCATTATGGCCACGTTCTGCAGAAAGGCACCTGGACCTATGACGTTGACTTATGGCACCAGTGGACCTATGACGTTGAATTAAGGCACCGTTAGACCCACCTGCATGCTGTTCCCGCATCCCCGTTGACCTGTGACCCCCCCCTGACTGGCAGAGTGGGCACATTGACGGTCTGTGTGTGTGTGTTTGTCGGTCTTCTCTCTCAGGAGTACCTGGAGATGCAGCGGCAGCTGGCCATTCAGCGCCTTCAGGAGCAGGAGAAGGAGCGACAGATGCGCCTGGAGCAACAGAAGCACACCATCCAGATGCGCGCCCAGATGCCTGCCTTCTCTCTGCCCTACGCTCAGGTAGACCCCCCCCCCCCAACACCACCACCACCACCACCACCACCACCACCACCACCACCATCACCACCCACCTGCTGGCCTACATAGCGAGGTGGTTACTGCCCGATTTAACTCTCGGGGAAATAAATGTCCACTTTGTCGTTAATGAAATTGGGTCGTGGTTTCATTGTTGTTCATAACAGCCAGAACTAATTCTAATTGCGCACACGGGGTTACAGAACATGGAAGAGTGTGCCTTTTTATTGTCAAGTAAGTTATTGCACATGAGGCCAGCAGATGTTGGACCGAGAAGTGAAAGGAATCGTTGATTTCAATTAAAGTGCGACCATGATGACCAGTTTTTCAAAGTCACGCAATATCAGCTGTGTGTTCGCTAGCGTTGAGTTCAGTCATTGGGAAATATGGCTATATATATAAATCCATCGCTCCATGTGAACGTGGCAATAAACGGTGCCGTTCTGCACGTGTCCCAGATGCAGTCCTTGCCCCCCAACGTGGCGGGGGCGGTGGTCTACCAGCCCGGGGCCCCGCCCAGCTACCCCGGGACCTTCAGCCCCGCGGGCTCGGTGGAGGGCTCCCCCATGCACAACGTCTACATGAACCCGCCGGGCCAGAACCCCCCGGGACAGTACCAGGCCATGCCGGTCTCCGCCACAGGTGACAACGCCGCCGCCGCCGCCGCCACCCAGCGCCGCTGGAATGGTTGAAACGGCCCAAGACGTGATCGCGTAAAACAACTCACAAAAATAAAAGGGTGGCAGTAGCTCAGTGGGTAGAGCGGATGGACAGAGCGGGCGGTCCACCAACCGTAGGGTCGGCGGTTCGATCCCCTCCTCCCCCTCCCCTCCTCCAACTGTCCACATGCCGAAGTGTCCTTGAGCAAGACACTGAACCCCATCTTGCTCCCCCCCGGGCTGCTGAACATAGCAGCCCCACTGCTCCTATGTACCATAGGATGGGTCAAAGGCAGAGAACAAATTTCGTTCCCATCTCTAAAAAAAGAACTGAGAATGACCAATAAAGACCGAAAGGTCCCCTCTAACTCTCATAACACCAACCTCTCATAACGAAGCTCTTCGCTTGCCACCTTTTTGGGTTTGTTTTTCAGATCCCAATATGGTCAACGCGTATATGTACCAGCCTGCGGGGACCAATGGACAACCGGTGCCACCTGGCCAGGCCCCGCCCACCACGTCCCCGCCCTACTCTAGCTATCAGCCCACGCCAACACAGGGCTACCAGGTACGGTGGACCTCTCCACGCCAAACGCACCACCGGAACGCTAACGAACGTCCTAGCATTACAACCTATAGCCTGCTAACACCTCTGTTGTTCCCGCGGCGCGCAGAACGTAGCCACCCAGCCCCAGAGCGTGCCCAACATGCCCCAGCCGGCGCCCACCAACGGCATGGCCTACATGGGCTACCAGCAGTACGGCATGCCGGGCATGATGTCGGCCCTGCCGGGGCAGGACCCCAACATGGCCCCCCAGCAGCCCTACATGGCCGGCCAGCAGCCCATGTATCAGCAGGTCGGTGCCCTCCCTCCCTCCCTCCCCTGGTAGACCTTTTTAAAGGTAGACTGGTGATGGGTGATGTCACTGTGACGAACGAAGATGTCTCAAACGTGAACCGTTGCCTACCGCTGTCCTTTTTATATATAAGTAGTTTGGTTACTCGATGCAATCGCCTGCTAGATGTGAGTGACGTCTCGTAACAAGGCATGTTGACCTTAACAAGGCATCGTTGACGGCTTGGTGTTTGTTTTGTGGCAGATGGCGCCCCCCGGTGGGCCACAGCAGCAGGGGCAGCCACAGCAGCAGCAGCAGCAGCAGCAGCCCCAGCAGGCCGTGCCCGGTAGTGCAGAAGCACAGCTCATCTCCTTCGACTGACCACCGGAGCACTCGGCACGCGGTCAACAACAACAACAACAACAACAACACACTACTACTACTACACCTTCTTCTCCTTCTCTTCGACTCCCCCTCGGTCCTCCCTCCCTCCCTCCCTCCGTCCCTCCTCCCCCCCCCCCCCCCCCACCTCCTTCCTGGGACTCCCAGTGCTGCCATCGGGAGGCGACACAAGGCTCGTCCTCTGCGCTCCGTTGCGCTGTGACCTCGTCATGTGAAGATGTCGTGATGATGATGAAGACATCGGCAGTGCTCCTGCTGCTGCTCCTCCTCCTCCTCCTCCTCCTCCTCGCCCGCCTTGTTCTCACCCACCCGCCCGCCCGCCCACCCGCACAGAGAGGAGTGGGTGAGGAGAGCACACCAAAGTCTCTCTCTCTCTCTGTCTCTGTCTCTCTCTCTCTCCCCCTCTCCCTCTCGTCTTTCCCTCTCCCTCCCTCCCCAGACATGTATGTATCTATTTCCTTATAAAACAAGTTGCTGACAGAATTGTCTGATATAAAGGGTTAAAAATAAAACAACTGTACGCGACAGAGTTGAGATTAGTGTGTGGGGGGCGGGGGAGAAGAAAACAAGTATGTAACAAATGCTAGCGCTCATATTTTTCTAAAGCTACACGTGCATGTGTTTATCTGCGACGGGGTGGGGGGGGGCGTGAGTGTCATGGCTCAATGTGACAGGACCCGCTGTGATGTCACCGAGCGCGAAGCCGCCCAGGCGAGAGCAGTCGAGCGCCGATCCCCCTTTTTCGCGCCTCGGGTTTTACACTTCCGACTCGGCGTCCCCCCCCCCCCCCGATCTGGCGGCGGGCGACGGAGAAAGGCCGTCACCCTGAAGGGTTTGGGTGATCAATAACGCGCTGCAAGTGGCCTTTAGCTGGAACCATGTTATGAGGACAACTCGACCGATTACGAAGGCAAGCCGATCAGCCACGTTGTGTCATTACTATAGCTGCAACAACCCCCACCCCTTTCCCGGCTATAATGATGTGCTTTCTGTTAATTGGGGAAAGCTTGTGTTGCCTGAATCAAAAGAGTCATAACAAGTTGTACGTATGTAACATGCTGCATTATCTGTTTAACAATTGGACATAAGTTTTTTTAACACTTAAAATCTGCAATGGATGTTTGCTTTTGTTTTGTTACGTTTATGGGTTCTCTTAATAAGCATAATGAGGCCTGGTTGGATGAAGGTGAAGGGGTGCATGTGTGTAACATACACTCACACACACACACGCAGACACATACACACACACACACACACACACACACACACACACACACACACACAGTGACTTCTGTAATTCTTAATTGCCATCTGTGATCTTCTTTACTCTCGATCTGTCTGACTTCAAAGTAATTTTAAGATTTTATTTAATAAATATCTTGTTGTCCATTTGCTTCTCACCCTGTTGTGTGTTAGTTGGTTAGCGATCTGCCATAGAACCCAGTGTGAGGATTCAAAAAGGCAACTTACAACCTTATCATGAGGGCAGTTCATATTGTTTGCTTATTTAAAATGACAGACAAACCTTTTAGTTGTTGTTTTTTTTTACCCACAATCTTTAATCTTCCTGTGTGCTAAAGAGTAGCAAGGGGTTGTGCCCTCCACTCTGATGCCAACATCCTTGGCTCCCTTTACAGCCTTCTGAAGATAAGGCACTTCTTGTAGTCCTCCATTTCAACCTATGGAGGAAACAAAACGGTTCCCTAAGTAAATATTTGCACGTGCACTGCAGCAAGATAGAAAGGTCCAAAAGAGTAATGGGGGTTACTTACTATCCTTTCCATCCGCAGGCCGTTCTCAAAGGCAAGTTGCC
The DNA here is from genome assembly GCA_036785325.1 of Urophycis tenuis. NCBI lineage: Eukaryota > Metazoa > Chordata > Actinopteri > Gadiformes > Phycidae > Urophycis > Urophycis tenuis. The sequence continues at coordinate 7,097,037 of JAXIVH010000021.1, read as the reverse complement.
TCAGGACGTCTATGTCTGGGAGCCCCCATTCTGGATTTCTACCAAGTATAAAATGAACAGCATGAGACACTTCACACCGTACTGCCCAAACAATGTGCGGTTCCTACTCATTTATGGTTCTCCGTCAAATAGAGCTGCTCACATCTTTTTTATCTCCGCATCCAAGTCTTCATTGCAACTTGGAGTAATCACGCCATTTATTGCATAAGCCTGGGAATGAACAAACACACAGACACACACCAAATGTTTGCAAAGTGTGCAACACTTAATGATAATACAATATGCATTAAATATGCATAAAGAATGAATGAGATACTTACCCCATAGCTTATCAGAAAGCCATTTTCTTTCAGGATCTGGCCTGCTCCAATGAAAACACCCTGGGGATATGCACAATAATTGGGGAAAAAACACAATGGAAGACATCGGTCTGGAACTTACTTGAGATCAAACGTATTTTGAATTGATGTTGATTGACGTGCGGTAACGTGCAGCATTGAGTCGATAGAATAAGAGATACAGTACCTGTGCCGTTGTGATGGAGCTGTACTGCAGCAGGTTAATGGCAACGACGACGTCACAAGAGTTGCGAGCGAGACCCGCCCACTTCTCCCAGGGCTCGCCGGCGTCCAGGTGGACGGGCGGCCGGACAGTCGTGACTTTGGTTGCGACGATATACGCCCTGATACTGGGAGAAGGTTCCGGAGTACGTACACTCATCATAGGGGAATAGGTGACATGTTTCACTGCATAACTGGTCATTCCGCTTACCAAATTCTACATGCTACATCTTTGTGTTCTACTTCTATAGTGTATGCCTAGATGCATGTACATTTATGTTTATTTTTAATATATTTTTTTGTATATTGTTACATAGGTTTATATTATATATTTATATATTCTAACACTCTACTATATGTTGAGTATCTGTCTCTTTTTTTTCCCCCGGAGTATTGTAACAAATGCAATTTCCCTAAGTATTTCTGTCTGTCTGTCTGTTAAATACAGTGTGCGGAACTGGTAAATACACTGCTTTAATATATATCCTTCGCCAGATTAAAAAGGTAACAAATGAAATGCAAATGTGTGACATATGCCATCCTATGTGTGATTTAAAGATGAGGTACTATAGATACTTTATCTGGCCGACAATCAACGTCAAAGTCAACAAGCATCAATCAATCACAGCGTCAGGTGTTACTCCAACCTGTCAAGAAACTCCACTTTGATGTCTGACGGTTGCCAGGTGACGTATGGAATCTTCTGGGCAAAGCGTATCACGTGCTGCCCGGTGCCGGACCCCAGCTCCAGGGCAAGCAGCTCCCTGTGGGACTGGACCTCCAGCACATCCTCCAGCACCGAGCACACGTCCTCCCAGTTTCTCTCTGCTAGAGGAGACAACAGCATGGCCTGCATCAGAAAAGAGGATGAAATAAGTTAACTTTACTGGTTTGATCACTGCCGACGGAATGAAACACACATGAAGTTAGTTCAAAACAGCAAGTTGATTTAATTGTGAGGCCCTCTTTCTATGGAATGTCCACATACCTTATGTTGCACTGGTTGACACAAGATGTGTGATGTTACATCTTGGTGGAGGCGGGGTGGTGACAAATGCCCATAATAACAGATGGTTCCAGAGATTACCTGGTTAAGAGGATTTTCACAGGATTCTCCCCATGCTCCTGCTCAGGGCTCTAGACATTATCAGTAGATACGCGAACTTGATATTTCATTTTTGTCGGCTGACATAATAAATAATGATAAACTAATAAACACATAAAATATAACACATTTTATCAAAGAAAGCGGCACAATATTTAATCCCCTGTATTAATGTGTTGTTTAATTTGCCTTGTTAATAAAGTTGTGCAATACAAAAGTTACCCCCGACGCGTCCCGGTCCGGCTGGTGCATTGTGGGTAGGTCAGGCTCAGAGCGGAGGACGCCATGTGCTTTTGAGGCAGAAGGACCCGGGGATTGACAGCACTGTTGAGTGGTATATTTGGGACGTTTTAGCAGAGGGCCTATTCGGGTGTCTGGTTAGGATGTATTGCACTAAATACTGCCTTAGGACCGCGCTGCGGATCGCAGGAAGCACACACCGGTATGTAACATTGTTCGTTATCCAACAGACCTTGCACGGTGTCGGTAGTGGAGGCTGGTATGTAAGGACCACTGTACGGTGTATTCTCGTTCAAGGGCAGGGCGCCTTTATCTCATGAATTGGATATGTTAAAAAATGATGAATACACTCTGCTGCAACACGTCTCTGTTCACGTAATACCTGCAGCGATGCTGTGATATCCGTCTTAAAATTGTAATCGTACGTATATGTTAGCCGGTTTAGCTAAGTGCCATTCATAGGTATTTGTTGCAGCGTTCACTTTGTATTTGACTGGGCTGTATTCTTATTGTACCGGTTCTACCCTGCACCTGTCATTCGCAAGGATTCCTGATCTTCTTGGGGTTTTAAAGGATTTTGAGTTCTGTTTAGCTCCATCAATGGGATGTGTTGGTGTAGCGCCTACCACCAAGGTCATGCTCACTTCATTCATGGGTTGTTCGCTCTGAAACCAATCAAACATTACAGCAACCATAGAAAAACAACCATTAGAGTCAGTACTTTGGCCAACGCTGCACCGAAATGGCAGAAGAAATACCCGAACTTGTTGGAATCTCTGAGGAATATGCTATGTGCAGTTTATGGGATGTGTGCAAATATTTAAATTGTATCATTTGTTGCCAATAATCGTTGTTGTCATGCATTGTTCACAGGCAAGAACTCTTACGGAAGGCGCCAGCCCTGTGCACGCTCAGACATCTAAAGACAAGTACAGCAAACTTCTCTGCTGCCATATCAGTCCCTCCTCTGGATGGGGCACCCAAAGAATACTCCCCCAAAATCCAACAACTGGTCAATGACATAGCGAGTCTAACCTTACTAGAGGTTTCAGACCTTAACGATCTACTCAAGGTATGGGAATTCTATGAATGCTTTGGTTAATGCCTTACTTTCAATTAAATGTATTGTAGGGTGTTTAGTGAGAGAAACACCTTGTGTGTTTTTTTTGTATTTTGTATTGCAATGCACACAGTGCAGTTGTCAAATTCCTCTATAAAGCGAGTGGATGTTAAAGTGCTGTCTTCTTTTTGAAACCTTCTTGCCCACAGAAAACCTTGAACATTCAAGATGTAGGAATGATGCCAATGGGGGCTATGGCAGGAATGGCTCCTGCAGTGCAGGTGAGACTCAGCCTACTTGTCACTCTAGCATTTCAGTGTTTTTCTTTATCACCAGTTGATACTTCTTATAAAAAATACATGTGTGTGTTTCTTTTTATGATGGATGGATGAATACTTTCCCATTAGCATTACCAGGTCACATTACGGAGAGAAGACATACAGCATAGGATAAATGTTAAGCTTAAGCAACAAGGTCAAATTACCTTGTTATGTAGTAGTAGTAGTAGTTGTAGTAGTTAAACTATAGTGGCACTGTTTGGGGAGGGGTTCTCCAGGTCAATATAGGTGCAGTTATTACCCGTCATAACCTGGTGTTGACTGGACAGCAGCTAGCTACCATGAGCTACTGCAGCTCATGTTGTAGCGCACGTAGGTCTCAGTAAACCAACGGTCTGGTTCCTGTCCCCCGTGTCCTCAGGCCGAAGAGGAAGAGGACGCACCAGCCAAGAAGGAGAAGACTCATTTCATCGTGAAGCTGACCGAACTAAAGGCAGCAGATAAAGTCAAGCTCATTAAGGAAGTGAAGAACTGCATGCAGGGCTTGAATCTGGTGCAGGTATGTTCAGTGGTGAATCGTTACTGGTTTGTCGGTGGACATGCTTGTCCGGTTTGTTGTTGGACATGCTTAGTCTGGTTTACTTGGCTTTCTTCTGCTTCCCATCGTAAACGTTCCCTACTGAGTCATTAATGTAAGCTTTTCACTCCATATGATGAACAATTTTAGAAACTTTACTTGATGAATATGTCTGTATATATATTCAATATATATATATTATGTCCCAATAATATCAGGCAATGTGACCAATGAGGCTTTTCAAGACCATGAAGAGACAGCGTTTCATGGATCTCCATAAAGCTGTAGTCAGCTCTCAGCCGCCACCCTTGTCACAATGACAAACCGAATAACTCATAGATATTGTATTGAAGCCGCTCTGGTTCCGTTGTCCTTCCCGTCATGACGCCCCCCCCTCCCACCCTTGTCGCCCCCCCCTCGCAGGCCAAGAAGCTGGTGGAGAGCCTCCCCCAGGACATCCGGGCCAACGTGTCCAAAGAGGAGGCGGAGAAACTCAAAGCAGCCCTGGAGGCGGCAGGCGGCACCGTGGTGTTGGAGTAACCCCATCCCACCGGTTCACCTACCGGCCCGTCCAGCCCCCCCCCCCCCCCCCCCCCCGCCACCACCACCACCGCGGCTGCCACCGGCTGCACACGCACCTCGCGCCTTCGGTTTGATTTTATAGTTTGATTTCCCCTTTTTTTTTTTTTTTCGTTCCCCATCCATGACGGGAAGACGGTTAAGAAGAGAAACGAGAAGGAGCGAGAAATGCGGTGCATGCGTGTGTGTGTGCGTGCGTTCCGTGTCCGGTGGTGGGGGTGGAAGAAATCAAAAAGACTGAACTCTCTGCAGGCGGCCCCTCGAAGCCGGGCACAGAGGGTATCCATCCCCCCCCCCATCCATGTTTTTTTTTTTTCTGTTTGTACGTCAACGTTTTTTCCACAGAACAAAATGTTGAGATCTGGATCCAGGCCCATTTACTGAATAAACATCACGTTTGGAGTCTACATTACAGCAAGGATGATTATTATTAATGTGATTAAAAGTTGAAATATGCACATTGTAATACCATTCTTTTGAGTCTAATGTGTCCTGGGGCAATAATGAAGGAAACATTTTTTTCCTGACGAATAATTGGTTGTTGTTTTTTTGCAATTATTTTGTCATAGGGGTGAGAAAACATGTCCTTCAAAAGTGGTTATTGATTGACATTTAACATTTACACATTGAGTTACGTGGGTTGTATAGTGCAAAAAATAGCTGTGTGTGTGTGTATTCGGTGCCATATATGGGAAGTTTATCTTGATCTATGAATCTATGAACCTCACAAGGAGGTTCATAGCTGAATTTTGAAAGGGGTAAAATTACGCAGTGGGATTCAGCCCATACAGATGTGAACCCGCCTGCTTTTGTAACCACCGGATTTCCCCTGAACGCGCATGTTACTTAACGAATCTGCGTTACACCTCGTAGGACACACGGTGGCGCAACAACGCCAGTAATGAACCGAATTCGCTGCAGCTCAGTACTCTTCGGTCTTGGACTCAACATCCTGCATGTTTCATGTTTCATGTTGCATACCGAACTATCCCGTGCGGAAACATTAACGTCAGAGACGACGATGAATTACAATTGTGGAGACCTTGTTTTTTTTCCATACATTTTTTAGTCTTTTTTTTTTTTACTACCATCACGACTATCAGAACTGCTAATGGAATCTCCGCATAAGTGTCAAACAAGGGCTTGATTTGTGTATGGGCCCGAGGTTACCAGATAAAATTTAATGTTAATATATTAATCTCATGGGTTTACCTAGCTCTTGTATATACAGCTAAAGTGCATGATGTTAAGTCGACACATAACAGCCCCCTCATGTCTATTTTATGGCTGTTGCGGCCTGCATAGGAAGAGCACATTTGGAGGCAGCATGGCGGACATGGGAATTAGCCTTATGAAAGTGGACCTTTTCATTTGAATAATTATAATCCCTGGAGTTTTCCATTTCCAGAGCAGGACTGAAAAATATTTTTTAACAGGCTGCGGTCTAGCCACAAATTATGTTAATAGGAAGCTCTCGGTCTGTTTAAAATGAAGTTGTATGGGAAGTATGGCAGCCTGCTTCATACAAATCTATTTAGGTGGGGAAAAAAAAGTAAAATGCTCTCAAATGTGTGTTTCGTCGTGGTCGTTATCTCCTGTAGGACCTATGCTGCAGAAGGCAAGTTGTACAATGTCTCTTGTGCACTCACCATCTGTTCTGCTATGACTTTTTCAGTCCTATCGCAAGATAGCCTATAACCAAATTATATGGATGTAGACAGTGATCAATGTTCTGTCCCTGTTACATGTTCGGTTGTAGGACAGGTTCTAGCTCTTGCTTCCGTTCTGACCACCACCCAAGAAAGAAACACAATCTTTACCGCACATCTCACCGGTGTCTTTGCTTCACAGGTAGGCCTACTCAACGCCATCGATGGTGTCTTTTTCACCTTCAATCCCCCCCCCGTCAGTCGAAACGCCAGATGCGTCGAGAGTCGACGCGCTTCTCTGGTTTGTGTGCTTGTATTGTCACGACAACCATGTCAACCCTTTTTTTTTATTGCGTAAGTCACGGCGCCGCCTGACGTGGAGCCGTTGATTAATCGGCATCTCTTCGCATCGTGTCGCCCGTCTGTTTTATTCATGAGGCCCAGAGGAGGCTGCTGCTGAGCACCGCCTGCCTTTGCTTTTGTCTCTTATTATGTCAAGGCGGCGTGTTTCACCGGGTGACGGCACAGCCCACCCTGCTGCATTTTACACAATGGACACTCCTACTTGACTTTTAATGGGATGATAGAATAATATTTAATGCGCGCACACACACACACACACACACACTTAAGCTTTGGTCAGTGTATATAATGTAGGTTTGACAGCCGCAGCCTTGTTGCTGTCAAACTTGCAGGCTCTCGTTTCCAGCGTGGAGCGTGGAGTTGTGACTTTAAACCAAGCCGCTATCAACACGATGTCACCGGGCTCCTCTCTGTGCTCCAGGTGTCCCCCCAGGGGACCACTCTGAGCTGTCAGAATAACACACACACACCCCAGAGGGCAAACCACGGAGCCAACAGCAACGGCCTTAGCCCCTTCACCTGCTGATGTGCCACAGGTAAGGCGACGACGTCTTGTCATGTGCGACCACAGGTCAATCCCTTCTTCGGGGAGGTCAGGTGTAAGTGGTGTTTGTCAGGCAGGCTCTGGGTTTGAAGCCCAATGTTGGCATGTGTACATGCCAAAGCCCCCCCCCCCCCGATGCAAGACGCCTCACTCTGACTCACTTGACTTCTGAGAGGGTATCTCTTCGATAATGGCCTCAGTCTATTTGAATAAAACCTTCTGCTCAAGGTCTGAATTGTAAGAAGAAGAAGAAGAAGAATTACTCTTTGTAAATTGTATGAATAGCAAAGGATGAAGGTGGAGAGAATCAATGGAACCCCCCCCCCACACACACACACACACACTACTTGTAGTTCCATACTGTATGTTTACTCTGGTCTGTAGAGCACCTTCTGATGGCCCAGCATGTAACTTGTCTACTAGCTTCCACTGAAGTGCTTTATCGTGGCTTATTTATACCCTGCGTAGCTTCTACAGGCCATGATTAAAGTGTCATTTAGAAACACACACGATGTGACTTTATGACTGCAGCCATCAGCCAAAACCTACCTTAAAATGTCTTTTTGTTGTTGTTGCACAGACCAAAAAACAAAGCCCATGGTTTAATGGGTCAATTGAGCTGTTCATATCCATATTTTTTACAGGAGTGAATGGTATTCCGGTGCTTTTCAGTGAGCCAAATCCTTTGGCTTGGCTCGCCGTTCGGCTTGGCTCTGTTTATTAATGTTTTCCTCTGCGAGACGTGTGAATAATCGGTTGTTTAACGCCACCCATTTAATGTGGCGACGAATTGGCATCACAGTTGTGTCGTTGTTCTCGAGGGTACGCTGGGCAGTGTTCAATTTTGATGGACGAAATTATACTCGGCCTTCGTCCTTCGCTCTTGATTAGTAATGCTCTTTATATGTCTATCTTTAATATATCTACCATACGGGCGGCACGGTGGTGCAGTGGTTAGCACTGTCGCCTCACAGCAAGAGGGTTCTGGGTTCGAACCCGGGACCTTTCTGTGTGGAGTTTGCATGTTCTCCCCGTGCTTGTGTGGGTTCTCACCGGGTACTCCTGCTTCCTCCCACAGACCAAAAACATGCAGGTTGGGGATTAGGTTAATTGGTGTCTCTAAATTGACCATAGGTGTGTATGTGAGTGTGAATGGTTGTTCGTCTATGTATGTTAGCCCTGTGATAGGCTGGCGACCTGTCCAGGGTGTACCCCGCCTCTCGCCCGTTGCTGCTGGGATTGGCTCCAGCGACCCTCGTAGAGGATAAGCGGTTTCGATAATGGATGGATGGATGGATATCTACCCTACGATCGAGGAGGCCTGCAGTGCCCAAACATCCAGTGGTACTACTGGGCAGCTCAACTGCGGTCCATCATGTTTTACTCTTCTGAAAACACCCCTGCCTGGATAGACTTGGAATCTTGCTCGGTGAGGCCTAGCTTACCACTTCACTTGTTCTTATATTCAGCGGATCGGAAAAGTCTGAGGAAAAATACAGAAAACCCTATTGTATTAAATATGATTGACATTTGGTTTGATACTTGTAAATATTTGAATATCAATCCGTCTTGGTCACGTTTTAGTCCTATTTGGGGTAATGCCAATTTCAAACCAGGGAGTAGCGATTCAGGATTTAGATCGTGGGCTGAAAAGGGATTAAGGAAAGTGCAAGATATGTACAGAAAAGATGATGTATTTATGTCCTTTTCAGAAATATCAACCAAATATAACATCCCAAAAACGTATTTCTTTAAATATCTTCAAATTAGGAATTTTATATCGTCATCTCAAAAGTATTCACTGGACATACCTATCACTTCCTCATTAGAGGCAGCAATTATAGGACATTGTTATGATAAAGGTTTAATCTCATCCCTGTACGATTTATTCATATCTGGGTCTGATGAATCTTCAAAACATAAGTGGAGACTATGGATGGAAGATATAGGTGATGAAATATCACTACAAGACTGGAAAGGGGCATGTATGAAGGCTCAGAAACAAACAATAAACAGCAATCTGAGACTTATTC
>JAXIVH010000021.1:7073249-7082849 GCA_036785325.1 Urophycis tenuis | reverse complement strand
AAAAATTATATTTACGTTGTACTTGCATAGTATTCTACCTTTATTTCCTGATTTATGTAGGTGTGATTATGTCGACTTCCTGTGCCGTGATGACTGTACTTCCCTTCGGGGGAAGTATGCTGAGCGATGGGCAGCAAGGCTCTTGTGGAGTATTTATGTCCTGTGCCAAAGATGGATGCCAAGGGCACGCCCAGCGCTGCTTGCAGGAAACGCCCCTTTCCTTTATCGGTAAGTGATCGACAATTGCAGAGCTGATGATGAGCGGTCAGTGGGACTTTGACTCAGTGTGCAATGTGCTCAAATCGAGAGAGAAACGAGAGTTAATTAGAATGGTTTTCAGGGTCATGCAGCCTTCTTGAATACCAATTCAAAAAGCCCCACTGCGAGGTTGTACTTCCCCTGCAGTCCCAGGTTAGAAAGATGGAGGGGAAATTCTAATGAGGGTCTACAAATATCCATCAACGTTGCTTTTTGTGAACTGTGTAAATGCGTTCAAATCTACTCATATTGCAATTTTGCGCAAACAAAACAGGAGGCCAAAGGAATCAACAAAATCATAGCAATCATCCCACCTTTGTGAATAACTTAGCCCCCAGCATAAACTGGGCATATTTTGCTTATATTATATAGGCAGCGGACAAACAGTAGACATTTTCTTTGCGTTACATATCTAGCCAAATAAGTGAAGCAATACCGATTTCAGTATCCTCTGGGAAATTAGCTATAAAGGCTGCCATCGAGAAGCATTCATCGCCAATGACAGAATGCAATCAGTGTCCCTCGAGTAGAAGTTTGAAACAACAAAAACTTGGTGACCAGGGCTGGTTCTAGTTTTTTGGTGCCCCAATGCATAGTGTTGCTCTGGGGCCCCCTAATTTGGGAAATTATAGTTCTGGAATTCTAAACTCTTAGGTGGTCTGGGGGTTATGTGTTCAATATTTAAATGCATACATCTGGCGCACTTTAAGGGGAAAGATGCAAGCTCTGTGAAAACCTATTGGCATCTTTCTTGGTCTCAAATGCGAATCAATCATCTTATGCTGACCGCAGGCAATTTAAACCTGCAGAAGATGATACTGAATGGGAAACACTGGGCTGCCCGAGAACCAAGAAACTTCTGAAAAAGTATGGAAATGACAGAATCTGCGTTATAACATCTCCAAAGTGCTGCGCTTTTCAGTACATTTGTCAAGGAATCAACCGGTGCCTTCACTCAACACAAGAAGGCGCTTGGCTACCAAGAGAGTCATTTTAGATAAATGCAAAATAAAATATATAGTTCAAGCAACTATACCGGGACCGGTGAACGCTGTGATACCAGTGATCCACAGCGTTGCTACCCCAGCACCACATGGTGGCACCCTGCAGGGGCAGAACAGACTATGTTTTGAGGAGGTGGAGTCTTTCACGCTGCGCACAAAATGGTGCGCTTGGTAAGTGGATGTGAAACGGCACAGGGTTTCCGCAAGAGCAGAATTACCGGAAGTAAACTGTGGCGTGTGTGCGGTTCGATGGCTGGCTTAAGCAGCCTGGCCTGGCCTGAGTCAGACTGATGTGTCTCTGGGGTCGGGGTGAGGGCTGCAGACTTGTTTTGTGTTGAACAATCAAGGTGCACAGGTTAAACCAGCTGTCACCTGCACACACACACACACTGGGGAAATATGCTACAGTGTGTATCGCCTGCTCTGTGACTCATTTGTCCTTCCGAATCCTTCAAGCTCAAAAAAAAGAAGAGATGTTTTCAACATCTACAGCCAGGGGCGATTCTAGGTCAGACTTTTTTTGAGGGGGGGGCTCAGGAAGCCCCAGGAAGCCCCAGGAAGCCACAGGGGTGTGTGTGGGGGGGGGGGGGATTTTGGATTTTGAATATCGTAGATGTGATTTCCATTCTGCTGCATTTAAAGGCGACCTGGTGGAGATCCTAAATTTATTCTGGTGGGAGGTAAATCTATCTATTTATCTAACAACGTGCCTGTCTACAGCCAGTTCTGTTTTCTATGGCGTATGTTTATTTGCGGCGGGCTTTGACCCAGGGACCTCCTGCACATCAGCCTTGTGCTGTACCACTGACCTGGTGCACATGCACTTACAAGTGAGGACCAGGCTGGTAAGTGTGGTGACATGCCGTTAGCCTGCCATGAAAGCAGGATTACTGGAAGGAAACGTCTACAAAAACATCAGCAATTTAAGCTAACTGTATTTTAGAACAACTCTCACAAGTTGCTCAGTTGAGGTTGGACTTGAACCAATGACCTCATGGTCAGCTTCCCAATGCCCTACCACTGCACCACATCATCATGTGACAAGCCCATGGCAGATGAGGCTATATTGTGAGAAGGAGTTGTCCCTATACGTGGCGGAAAAAGAGTGTGGTAGGTATGGTAAAATGGCATTGGTATGCCATGAAAATTGGTTTACCAGAAGTAAACATATTAACATTATCATCAGCATAAATATGAACATTAATAAGGGTTCCTACAGATTTAGTAGAAAATAAAACCTTATAATATATTATAAGGTTATATATAATATATAATATCATATATTATAGTAAAATATAAGGCAGCTTGTGGGCCTCTGGTGGCTTCGTGAGCCAAATGCATGGTCTGAATACTACTGCAAGAAATGTCCCTGCTTGTGCAAGCTTTGTGTTCATGCATGACGTAAAAACATGTACGTGAGTATATTTGTATAGAATGTGAAGTCATTATAATAATAATGAGTCACACATGTGTACTTATGTACGTCTATATGGAAAGCTTAGGTGTGATGAAGTGTAAGCACCTGAAAACACAATTCTGACAATTCTGTTATTCCTGCCTCGCGCTTCCTGCCTATGAGTACCTTAATATGAATTAAGCTTCATTATATAACTCTGGTTCATGTGGGAATGACTCACCATGCTCATTCAATGCTAAATGAATCTCCACTTGTTTATTTGTTGGTTAGCACCCACCACACTAATGACCGTAATTATTCTAATTGTTCATATTTGAAGTGCCATAATTGTTCTGACGAGGACAGAAAGCTGGTCATCAAACTGTCCTGTCCCGTACAGCTTCCTACGGGCCCAACTTCCATTCCACAGTTGTGTTTGTCAAAGTTACAAAGTTTTTGTGCCGTGCGTCGTCACTTCTCTTTTTGTCCATCCCCTGAATCTGTGACTCACACTCACAGGAAGGACACTGACCGACTGGTGGTTTGGCGCGTTTAAAACCATCTTTGGATCAGCACGCAAGCGGCTGGCCTGTGATTGGCTGGGCGCCATGTACCTGGGGCTGTACATCCTGAGGGGGCCTCATGAAAATTCCTTGTATATAACACTTGGCAGCGAAGCCGCATACTAGTGAAAGCCATGTCTGTCGTCATGTCACACATTGCTCGTTTTTTTTCAATCTCTACTTCCCTCCACGTTTGTCCATGCTGTCAAATGCCGGTAACCAGAACACATAAAATGTATTTTATTTGACATTGTTTCGTTCATTTCTGTATTCTTTATTGCTTTCTCTGTCTTTGCATCTTCCCTCGTTCTCATCCTGCTGTTTGTGTGTCAGAGAGCAGCAGGACTTCAGATGAGTGTTCGTCTCCCATGGTTTCTGAAGGAGGGAGATGCTACTGTTTGAAATGCCAGGTATGTTGCTCTTTACAGAGGCACAAGTAGCATTCTGAGATGGAACATTGTCTCTGCGGCAACCATTATGACCAAATAACACTTCTGCCTTTGTGCTGCTGAGTCTGGCCGTTTGATTCCATATCCTGCTATTTGAGGCAATACCGCTTCCCCGACAACACCTGTGTGTGTGTGTGTGTGTGTCTCTCTCTCTCTCTCTCTCTCTCTCTCTCTCTCTCTCTCTCTCTCTCTCTCTCTCTCTCCTCTCTCTCTCTCTCTCTTTCTCTCTCTCTCTCTCTCCCTCTCTCTCTCTCTCTCTTCTCCACCAAATGCGTGTGAGACAGAATGGGATAGTGTGTGTGTGTGTGTGTGTGTGTGTGTATCTCTCTCTCACACACCCAAATTCAATTTGAATCATTTTGATTCTAATGTTACTGCATTAATGAAGAGGTGTAGTGTGTGCAAACGTGTCGGGGGCACAGGGCTATCATGACCCATAGCAGAACATATGCTTTTTGTGATTAATCTTAGGGAGGCCATAGAATGTCGTCCTTTGTGATGTCGCCGATCATTTGTGATGTCACAGAATGTTTTCAGGGAACTTTTAAAACTGGACAACAAACATTTGTGTTTCTTCATTCATTGATGTTATCATTTATCTATGGTTTGTGTTTACATGTATAGTATCTTGTCACGCCTACTAAATGCACAGAATGTCTGAGTGCACTAAAAATGTAATGTTATCGCCAGAGTTGTCATGTATACTGCTCCATCTCCCAGCGTGTTATCCATCTTCGTTGTACATAAAAGAAGCAAAAATCAAGATGAATGTGGGGGGTCACATCCATCGCTGGCAGCAGCATGATTTCACCTATAAAAGGATGTTTAAATTAGCTTTTCCCTCTTCTTACTACTGCTCTGGCCCCAAGGCAGTTCAACATTGACACCTTCTTTTGCGCCAAATTAATTACCAGAAAAAGCATAAATTGCTCCAGGATATTGCCTCCTGCAAATTGATTCTGTCTGCACAAGCTTTGGACAACCATGTGCTCTACTTGGCATGCGGTCAGCTTTCTTTTTTGGGAAAAAATATTCTAATTTGATTTATTTGTTCTGACAAACCTCTGACTTCTTTGGGAACGTGGTCCTGACCTTCCAGCAAATAGCTGTGACTTTTATGACCTAGTTTGAAATAAAGATCACTACTGCCACCATTGACTAAAACATACGACAACCACTTCTATATTTATATATACAGACATACAGACAGACAGACGGCCTGAAATACTTTAATGATCCCAGAGGGAAATTGAGGGAAACACACACAGTATATTATTATAGCCTTGTTTCATTCACATCAACCTGCCTTGTTTTGTGATTCAACATCTCATTATCACAGGATGTTAAGATGCTCTCACACACACACACACACACACACACACACACACGCACACGCACACGCACACGCACACACGCACACACGCACACACGCACACACGCACACACACACATACACACACACGCACAGTTTGGGACTGGCCATTTAGACAGCGGCAATCAATATTTTTTATGAAGAAATTGATGGGTGGTGAATTCTTCGCAACCTGGTTGTATTGGCTTTAAAATAATCAATGTGATCAAATGCAACAGTCTCATACGCTGTAATTATGTTCCCCGCTCTGCAAGTGAAAGTGGCCTCAGGCGACACTGAGAAGGAGAGAGAGAGACAGAGAGAGAGAGAGAGAGAGATGGAGGCTGGTGTGACAGTGGTCGCGGCAGGGCCTCAGTGTCATGACCATGTGACAGGTTCGGCAATGCGACAGTGCAGAATAGAGGTGTCGTGAGCTCATGCAAATGACTTCACAAGAAGTCATGCAAATGACTTCACCTCAAGTTTCGCAGCAGTGCAGCATGCATGGCAACTCCATGGCGTGAATGCATGGCGACTGCATCTGCGTCTGCATGAAAATATCGGTGGGCTTTCTAGGAACGCCACACGAGGGGTTGGGCAAATCTGTCTGTGATGCAAAGTGCTGTGACATTTAACAATCCCAGCCCTGCCCTGTACACACACACACACACACACACACACACACAAATTTTGGCCTGTGTTCACCATGATGAATAATGAATGACCTAAATGAGAGCTTTTGTATCCAGCAAGGCTTTTGTAAAGGACTAAGTAATTGAATAACGGAGGCCAAGTGGATGTGATTTGGGCCTGGGTTCATCTCCCTCCCTGGGTTCATCAATCATCAAATCAATCCCGCGTGTTCCCCCACCAATTTGTTGTTTACCCAACACACCATCAGTCTGCCACCGCGGGGGCCTGAGGAGACCTGCTGTCTCTGGTGCGGTGTGCTCGAACCCAACGAGACGATAAATACAAAGGCGAGTCGTTAGACAGCGGGCGGAGAGCACAGGAGCGTGAACATCGGGGGCCTCGGGCTACTGGGCGAGGAACGCTCTGGCGCACTTGTGTTCACAGTCATGGGGTGGGTGGAGGATCAGTGGTGGTGGTTGGGTGGGAGGGTGGGGGCGGGACAAATAATCAACATTATTTGCCACGCTCGCTCGCCGTTTTCAGGTAAGATGATACTTGTTGTTGCTTCCCGGATGGATGATTGTCACTAGAAAGTGCAGGACAGGTATAACAAAAAAAGCTCTGCTCCAAAGTGTATCACATCAACTGTTTGATGCGTTTGATGCCATCGCACCGTAGTTGACAACCCCACGTCCACACATCTACAGAGCCACACACACACACACAGAAGAACCCGGCGGGGGCAAACATCCACCTTCCTCACAAGGCGCACGGCTTGCACACACCATCCCACAATCCTATCTCGTCTTATCTCTAGTTAGTTTTATTCGATCAACTGTAAAAATACATGCCTGTACAAATCATGCATTAAAACAGTGTCAAGGATAGCACAAAAAGTCACAGACTTATTTCCATTGTGGTCCTTGCTCTTAACATACAAAACACACATAACATTTATACCACGTAACACATACCCATGTAACCCCTCTCCCCACCTTCCCATACCCTCGCCCACCCACTTAGTCTAGGACTTGGATTAACAACCATTTCCTGACATTCACCTTAAAACTGTATCGGTTTGTAGTCTGTTTTATGGATAGGGGCAGATCGTTCCACTCCAGGGCTCCTATATAAGCAAACGAGCATTGCCCCCATTTTGGTTCTATACCTCGGTGGGAGCAGATTACTTATGCTAGCCCTAGTCCTATGGCTATGAGATTCCCCAACGCTGGAAAAATTACTGTTTAGGTACACTGGGGCCCTGTTGTTAATGACCCTGTGTACCATATTAAGCCTCAGCTGGGTCACTCTAGTCTGAACTGGCAGCCAGTTGAGCTCCTGGAAGTGCCTCCTTCCAATATGTTCTTGAGGGCCCAGCCCCATCACAACCCTAATTAATTTATTCTGTGACACCTGCAATTTACTTTTAAGTGAGTTTGACAGACCTGCTGCCCATGCTATACTGGCGTAATCAAAATGACATTGCACTAAGCTACTGGCCAGAAGGCGTAGGCTTTCCCTGTCCAACAGATTGGCCTTTCTGGCAAGAAACTTAGTGCGGGCGTTAACTTTGCCCAGCACCTGCAATGCCATACCCTCCCCACTTAAACTGTCGTCTAAAACACACCCTAGGTACTTCACTGAGGTTTTAGCGGGGATCTCCACAGACCCTACCTCCACTCTAAGATCCTGGGCCTTCTTTAATCTGGGTCTAGACCCAAACAAAATAGACTCGGTCTTTCCCAAATGTAGTGACAACCTGTTGTCACACAGCCAACTTCTGATCTTGGTAAGTTCCTCCCCTAGCCTACATTGAAGTGTGTTCTTATCTTTATGCGAGATGAGCAGTGCTGCATCATCTGCAAATAAATACAGGTTACAAGAACAAGCATCTCTCATATCATACAATTAATCTTTTTTTTTTTTTTTACTTGTATTTTGTTTTTCATTGTTTGTTATTGTTGTTTTTGTTGATTTTATATATGAATATATTTTAAATGTGTTATGTAAAGCACCCTTGAGGTCTCGAAAGGCGCTTAACAAATAAAATGTATTATTATTATTATTATTATTATTATTATAATTGATATAAAGTAAAAATAACAGTGGTCCTAAAACACTCCCCTGCGGTACCCCACAAACTACTGATTTCGTATCTGACCTATGGCCATTGACTTCCACTACCTGATCCCGGTCTGTCAGATATGAAGTGACCCAGTCAGTAGCAGTTCCATTCAACCCAATAGCTTTTAATTTATTCAGCAGAAGACTATGGTTAACCGTGTCAAAGGCCTTTTGAAGATCTAGTAATACCATCCCGCACAGTTTCCCTTCATCCATCTCCCTTCTAATTAAATCATTAATATAAAGTAGACAAGAATCTGTGGAATAGGACTTCCTAAACCCTGACTGAAATTTGTACAGAAGATTTTCCCTATCAACATAATCTGTTATCTGTTCATGCACCACTCTTTCTAAGATCTTGGATGTGACACTCAGAATGGATACCGGCCTGTAGTTGCCATAATGGGATCTACTACCTTTTTTGAATAGGGGAATAATCTTAGCATGTTTAGTGCAACTAGGTACAATACCTTGTTCTAATGAGAGATTGACCAAATGTGCAACACAAGGAGCAATCACCTGTGCCCCATCCCTCAAAAACCTGGCAGAAATGTTATCCAGGCCAGTGGCTTTTGCTGCGTTAAGCTCCCCCAACATTTCTGCTACCCTTTCTGCTGACACTCTGGATAAGGAAAATGAATTAGCCTGTACACCTTGTCTGGAGTAAACACCCTGTTCATACTCATCCCCATATTCTCCTATCTTGGGAGGTAGTGCATCAACCAGCTTACTGGCTACTGAGGCAAAAAAATTATTAAACTCATTGGCTACTTTTACTTCATCAAATCCAATTGTACCATTTATTTCAGGGCCAATGGTTGGCTTACCATTATTGGCCTTGTCCCCACATCCCATATCTTTTAAAGTTTTCCATAGCTTCTTAGAATCATTTTTATTTTATTTTATTATATTCATGTAATATTCTTTTTTTGCTGTCTTAATAATTCTTTGTACATCATTTCTGTGTTTCTTGTAATCATCAGCATCAGCTTGGTCCTGTGATTTTTTTTAACCTCTGTACTGCCTGCTCCCTAGCCTGAATTGCATCTAAAATCTCTAAAATCTCAAGGACTTGATCTCTGTTTTACCCTAATTTGCTTGAGCGGAGCCATAGAATTCACTACCTGAAGAATTAACTGGTTAAACAGATCCCAGGCTCACACACACCATCCCACAATCCTATCTCGTCTTATCTCTGATGGCGGCACGCGAAAAAACAATGCAAATGCACGCCTGCCGCTGCAGCCCATAGGGCACCCGGAGAAGACTGGAGAAATGAACAAATGAGCTGATGGTGGTGAAGATGATGATAACGATGATGGTGCTAGCTATGATGACGTCCCATCAGAAGCGAACCAGTAAAGGATGGGACCCCACCCATGTGGTCCCTGGCGGGTCCCCTGTGCGTCCTGAAGCTTATATATCGACCCGCCGTTGCGAGCCATTCTGTGGGCGCACATTCTGGGACCCTGGCTGGTTGACGGCGTACCGGGTAACGTATTGCTCGCTGGTAGGAAGCTGGTTTTGTTTGTCTACATACTCGATACGGGGCTGCATGTGTTTTCATGGAGTTTGCCTTGTCTGTTGAAATGTTGAAATGGTGAAAGTGGCGGTTGGTGGAATTTAGAGACTATGATTGGATGACATGGGTTCAATTTAACCGGGAGAATAAAAGACAATCTACTGTGAAAAGAGCAACATGCTATTTGTAGCTGGGTCAGGGTTTCACACCTCAATTACATTTTCAATTACATTTTCAATTACATTTTCACTTCAGCTTCCCAGATAGATAGATAGACAAAATAGTTGCCTTCGCACCTGA
>JAXIVH010000021.1:7008249-7070749 GCA_036785325.1 Urophycis tenuis | reverse complement strand
CCGCCTGGGCCTCTCGGCGCTGGTGCTGGCGCTCACCTTCGCCTACGCCGCCGCCAAGACCGTGGGCGGCCTGCCCGACTTCGAGAAGGTGTTCACCGGCGAGATCCTGGCGGTGTTCGCGTGGATGGCGGTGTGCAACGCCGCCATCCTCCTGGCGCTGAAGAGGTCGCGCGGCGCCGGCAAGGACGAGATGCACCCCATGAAGAAGAAGGCCTTCCGCATGGTGCTGGCCATCCTGGCGCTCACCGTGTGCAACTACCTGCCGCCGGTGGCGCTGTTCCCGTTCGAGGACCACTACGCGCCCGACGTCTTCCGCTGCTACGTGCAGCCGGTGGGCTTCGCCTTCCTCAACATCAGCAGCAGCACGCAGCCGCTCATCTTCCTGTCCCGGCTGGAGAAGGTGCCCTTCGTGCCCGAGGGCTGCCTGCAGCGCTGGGGCTGCGGCGGCTGTGGGAAGGCCGTGGTGTCGGTGGCGGGAGGTGGGGGGGAGCAGGGGAAGGCGGAGGAGGGGGGGGGGAAGGCCCAAGCGCCCACGGAGGCGTCTCAAGCCCAAGCCTCGCCCGCCTGAGGGTTTGGTCCCCCTGTGGTCCCCATGAGGGTCCGGTCCCCATGTGGTCCCCCTGAGGGTCCGGTCCCCATGTGGTCCCCATGAGGGTCCGGTCCCCTGTAGGGACAGGTGTGGCAGGATAAAGGCGGGGCGGCCCTCAGGTTGGACTAGATCAGAGCTCATTCGGGATGCGCGAGCTAAAGCTTGCGTGATTGATTTGTTTTTGCGCTGTTGTTGTCGTTTGTGTTTGTCTTCTTTGTGTGCACCTCTTTGAATGTATGAATATATATACATGTATATAGACAAATACATATGGGCTGCATGTGAAAGGGACTTTGATTGAATAGCCTGTGTTAGTGTGACAAATGTTCAAAGAACTGAAAGTGAAGCATTAATAAAAGAAAAGACTATATTCATCTTTAATTACGTTTGGAGCGAACTGTTCGTTAACGCTTGGTGATAACGTTTTGTGAGAGTGCAGCGCCATCGTGTGTCCGGTAACCAAACAACAGGCTCATTGTGTAATCCTTCATTGTGGAGAAAAGGCACCAAAGTGACAGCAGTGATTTATCCTTACAACGAAACAAATTCCATCCATTGTTTCCCTTAATGCACCAGAGGAATATAAGTTATTTAAGAAAATGCAAGCACCCAACAATTGTGTAAAAAAACATTCCAGACTTAAATCCTCCTACTTAATCCACATTTCCTTGGTAAAGTGCAACTATCATGGATCAACGACAGCCATGTCCCCTACCTCCCTAGCTATACCAGGGCACCACCACCACCACAGTCCCCACCAAAGCATCCTGTCAAGTTGACAGGTAGACCTATAACCAATCAAACCTCCCCCGTGGTGATCCTCGTTCATATAACCGGTTTACACACTTCGCTACGCATCGTCGTGACTATCACATTCTCTGACAAGATCCTCAGTGGTTGCTTGCTTTGCGTGTAAAAATACGGAAGCAACATCTCGGTGAACGTGCTCTCGAAAGTGTACAGCGGTGTTTCGTCACCGGAACAGTCATAGAAACACAGCGTCCCTTTGTCATAGTCCAGCTGCAGCCTGATCCGGCACACGGACGACTCCGTGCTCAGCGGCAGGACTGCGGGCGGTGAGGTCATCGCCCGCAGCTCGCCGTCTCGATAACACAGCGTCCAGAAGCCGTTCTCCGGCCGCGCTGCGACTTCGGCATCCCTCGGCGTGGAGACGGAGGCCACGCCCAGGAGCCAATCCCGGTTGCCTCCTGTGTCGACCATCCAGTGGTGACTTCCGGAGCCGAGGGCGCTCAAGCCCACCACCTCGGCGCTCTTTCGGAAACGCTCCGGGTTGTCGGGGCAACCGTAGGACAGGCCAGAATACCAGAAGGAAGTGAGGTCCTCGGACAGGATGAGGTAGGGGTGTGCCGTGTTTGGGTCCAGGGTCACCGGCGCTGAGAGACAAAGAAAACATTAACATATGAAGTAGAAATGCCCTAAACTAGACATCATGGTTGATATGACCTGAACAATGGAGGTTAATAAGGGTGGACTCACTGTACTCGAGACAGTTGTTCATGTTTTCCCAGACCGAGTACTTGAGATTGCTCAGATGTTTGGCCATGTCTATCAGAGACCCAGACATGGTCACTGGACCAAGTGGTATGCTGTTGCAGCTGCAAAAATCACAATACACTTACAATGAAGAATAAAACATATATTCAAATACAACATGTTCTCTTTTCTGTATGAAAATAGGAAAATGTCACAGACGTGTCGGCCCACCTATCCTGAATGGCTTTAAAGTTCTGAAAAACAACAGACAAACAAACAAACAAACAAACAAACAGATCTCGTCAGCTCGTGAAGACACATCACACACAGGCGGTGGGCCTGGTGAACACAGGTAGGGCGGTGTCATCGCAAAAACACAACACAGACCTGCAGGAGGGTCATGTCGTCCGCCTGCAGCTCCGATTCCAGGAGGCCCAAACTCTCCTCCAGGGAGAGCGTTTCCGCTGCGATCTCGCCGACCTTCTCCTTCATCCCCGCCACCTTCTCGTCTTCCTCCCGCTTCAGAGCGGACAGTCGCTCGGCTTCCTCGCGGTGAAGAAACTGGTGGAGCTGCTCAAACTGGGCCTTGATCTGCGCTCTGGTTTCCAGAGCCTGTCTCTGCAGCAGAGACACGCAACAAACTGACACCTAGGGCTATACTCTCTGTCCTGCTGATGTGGTTGTTGTGGTCATTCATTAAACTAGGTTTCGCGTGGCGCTTGGGAGTCCTTAGCGGTGACTCCAATTTTGATTATTTTTGCTTTGACGCTTCTCTCCTGGCTTTGGGATGGAACGCGTCCATCTGACTCGACGTCAACGTGACCTGATGTGTGCATGAGAAGCATTTTTGGGCTCTCACAGTGCAAGTCACCGCATTTTGTATTTGTGTGTGTGTGTGTGTGTGTGCATGTGTGTGTGTGTGCATGTGTGTGTGTGTGCATGTGTGCGTGTGTGTGCGTGTGTGTGTGTGTGTGTGTGTGTGTGTGTGTGAGTGTGCGTGCGTGTGCGTGCGTGCGTGTGTGTGTGTGTGTGCGTGTGTGTGTGTGTGTGTGTGCGTGTGTGTGTGTGCATGTGTGTATGTGTGTGTGTGTGTGCGTGCCTGTGTGTGTGTGTGTGTGTGTGTGTGTGTGCCCAGGGTGTGTCGGGGGGGGGGGGTGCGAACAGGCTACCTTAATGTAGCCCACGGTGTCGCTGGCGTTGGCGTGGATCTCCTTCAGGCTGTCCGTTCTCTCCCGCAGCCTGGCCAGGGTCGCGGTGAGTTCATCCTGCGCCCCGCCGGGGATTAAGCGATCACAAGCAAACACGTGACGGCAGCGTTGCACACACACACACACACACACACACAAAAACAAAAAACAAACCCAGATTTAGCGCTGGAATGTCTGAGCACCGGAATCTCCCCGCCGTGGCCCACGCCCGCCGGCCGCCACCGGGAGGATTTGAGCGCACGCCGCGGACGCGCCAAACACGCCCGGCCACATTCTTCCCGCAGGGACAGGGTTCACGGCTTCACCGCCGAGCCCAAAAGCAACAATCAAAACAAGGCGCTCTCTGCCCCACCGCCGCCGCCGTTGTCGTTGTCTTTGTCGTCGTCGATGACGACGGGCCCCAGGGGGTTCTGGGGGGGGGGGGGGGTGGTCAGGGTTCCGAACTGCGTTCTCACCTTGCAGTCGACGACGGCCTCCTGGACGGCGGAGCAGTCGTGGCCCTTGTGCGCTTTGGACGCCTGGCACACCACGCAGATGGGCTGCTTGTCCGCCAGGCAGAAGAGCTTCAGCTTCTCGGCGTGGAGGTGGCAGCGGGGGCCCTCGTCGGCCGGGCCATCGCGCCCGGCCTCCAGCAGGCTCTGGCAGAGGTTCCTCAGGGCCAGGTTGGTGGTGGGGGAGGCTTTGGAGGCTCTCTTCCTGCACATGGGGCACTCGCGCGACCCGCACGTCTCCCAGAAGCGCAGCACGCACTCCCGGCAGAAGCTGTGGCTGCAGGACAGCAGCACGGGGTCCGTGAAGATGTCGCAGCACACGGCACACTGGAGGTCGTCCACGGGCAGAGACATGGTCTTGGCGGTGGTGGTGGTGGAAGGTCGGTGGGCCAACGAGCAGACGATCACGAATGCCACAGCGTCGTCACATGTCCCAAAAAAGAGAAGCTCTCTCTCTCTCGGTCAAGAGCGAGGAAGGAGATGTGAAAGCAGTCCGTTTCCTGAACACCACCATTTTATTTATTTTTAAAGAAAAATTCCCCTCCCCCCCCCCGGGTCTCCCTGTGTTTGTCCGTAGCAGAGGCTCCAGCGTTACTGAGCAGTGGAGGAAGAAAAGAAAAAACACACTCTCTGCAACAGCCCTGGGAAACAGGAAGCACGAGCCTGATTGGCCAGTGTTTTCGGATAGCTGAGAACTGGTTGAGAACTTGTTGAAGGTTTGGTATGAATCATCCCCGGCCATGACTGTGGAAAGCATTCACTGTCGTGTGATCGCAAGGCTGCACAACAGCCCCGCGCCTGTTCACATGGCTGAGTGCTCACATGTTGTGGAGCCTAAAGAGAAACCATTGAGGAGATTTAAAAGGACCTTTAAATCTCAGTCAGTAACTAGTTTATATCTTAAAATAAACCAGACGTATCTTTAGTCAGTGCTGATCGATTGTGATTTAATTATCAATAATAATTAATGAATAGTATCAATAATTATCAATAATAATTAATCAATAGTATCAATAATTATTAATTATCAATAGTATCAATAGTAGTATAGAGTAGTGTCAATAAAAGCTCATCCTTTAACAAAGAAATAAAAATGACAGTCATTCCAAACCACTCTTTGGTTTCGAGAATCTTACCAACTGCATTGTAAACTCCTCCCACTCACACCACCCAGCCAGCTGGGCTGTCCTCAATTCACATCACACACAGTGGACAGAAGAACCCAGTTGACCTTTTTCAAGTCTGAAAGTCTAAAAGCACTGACTACGTCTTTATTTTGGTATAAAATGTGATCAATTATACAGGCTTCCATGAGGGAACCGTGGTATGACCTCACGTGTTACAAGTGATCCCTCCTGTTGACAAAAAGCTCCTAGAGTTACATACATGAATCACAGCTTCAACCCACAATGTCGTAATAGTAGTAACATTACAACAATAGTCTATATTGTAACAGTAATGGGCGAGAGAGAGAGAGAGAAAGAGAGAGAGAGACACAGACAGACAGACAGACAGACACACAGACACACACACACACACACACACACACACACACACACACACACACACACACACACACACACACACACACACACACTATCCCATTGTCTTTCTTATGCATTTATTTGGGTGAGAGAGAGAGAGAGAGAGAGAGAGAGAGAGAGAGAGAGAGCGAGAGAGAGAGAGAGAGAGAGAGAGAGAGAGAGAGAGAGAGAGAGAGAGAGAGAGAGAGAGAGAGAGAGAGATAGAGAGAGAGAGAGAAGCGGAGATATCGCTGTGTCACATAGGAAGTCTTACAAAGCAGCATCCTATCCGCCATCTCCACGAGCTTAGGATACTCCCTCTCTCCTCCGCTCTTTGGTTACCATGGCGATGACGTCATCTTGCGCCACAAATATTCAGCCTAGTAGACGCCTACGGGGGCGGTACAAACCAGTCAGCTGCTACCCATCCGAAGGAACAACAGGAGCGGTCTCTCAGATTTTGGGCTAAACGAATATCTAATCTTTCCATACAAAATGCGTGAAATTGTGCACTTGCAAGCCGGCCAGTGCGGAAACCAGATTGGAGCTAAGGTATAAGTATGTTGTACATGCAAATCAACTGTGGATGATTTTGTTCGGGCATGCCTGCCGAGCTGCGTAGTAAGCTTTAACCATCGATGCTTTCTTAGACACGCAACTCGCTTGCGTTAGAGACCTATAGTCAACATTGTATCCATCGATTAACATGATGGGTCGCCGGGTGTTTTTTTTTTGTTTGTAAAAACACATTGCTCGACTTTGCATTCATTGCATGGTCTATTTAGCACATAGTGTGTGTAACGGGTGAAACAGTGATCGGTGATCGGTGGCCATCCATTCGCAGGGCATCAGGCCTTGAAGGCCATCGGCCTATAGACATTTTTAGTGAGCGTTTCGTGAGTCTGGTCCCTTATCTTTTTTTTTTTGCTGTGTCATATTGTTGACCGCGTATGCTGTGTCTGAATGTTCAATATTGATCTTTATACGGTATGCATTCTGTAGGCAAGGCGGTTTGTGCCCCGTCATCTCTGCCTTATCACTTCATGGGGGCAAGTGAACGCGTGAATGTTCTTTGCAGTGACAATGTTTTCTGTGGAAATTGAGCGTAAGGGAAATACTATTGCAAACGTAATGATTAACCCTGAATGTAGGCAGCATGAAACTGAACGGTCCACTGTTCTACACGCTTCTTCTACAAGTAGCCCTACTCCCATCTGCACAATTTAGAAATGGTTCCCAATGATGTCATTAGTTTTAATGGTCTGCTTAGCGCTTCCCCACGGGGTGCATCATGACGCAAGATATTTTAACATCCATTATAACCAGGTTGTTATCTTTTATCGGCGACATATAAACGTGATGTTATTTTTGAAAATGTTCAGAGTCGATCAGTCGGCTATGAATTTTCTTTGTATTCTACAAAATGTTGTTAATAATAACAAATGCCGTCTCAAGCTATCACAGTCCAAAATGATGTTGTGAATGTGTTTGCCGGGTCTGACAAGCAGCGAAAACACTAAACTAATCGAAAATAACTTATGCTTACATTTCTGCTGATGGAGTAATTGCTGAATCGACTGATCATGGTTAATGTGCTCCTCTGCAAAGGCCACGCCCTAATCATTTATGTTGACAGAGCCAAATAGATGATCGGATCTTCGAACAAATCCTAATTGGTCATCCCATATCAAGCCCTCTTTTGAATCACAACCGTTCTGATGTTCAGCATAACAGCAGTCCCCTCTCGTGTGATGTTTCTTAATGATAACATCAGGTGTAAGCGCAGTGCCTTTTGATCAGCCCATCTTCCCCTGACACATCCTGTGTGTTTTCCGCGGTTTCCCCTGCAGTTCTGGGAGGTGATCAGCGATGAGCATGGCATCGACCCCACCGGTGCCTACCATGGAGACAGTGATCTGCAGCTGGACCGGATCAGCGTCTACTACAATGAGGCCTCAGGTACAGGCCTGCCCGCGCTCCGGGGTTCACACAGGGCACGTATCAAATATTCTTCTTCTCTATCGTTGACGTGCAGACCGCACGAAACAAGAGGTACAGTGATTAGCCGCTGAAACTTCGTCGACTGGTATAGTTCAACGGGTGTTTCCTTCCTGCAGGTGGGAAGTACGTTCCCCGCGCCATCCTAGTGGATCTCGAGCCCGGCACCATGGACTCGGTCAGGTCAGGCCCCTTCGGACAGATATTCAGGCCCGACAACTTTGTCTTCGGTAAGGTCCTTGAATTTTCCTGTGAATTTTTTTTTTTTTTTCCAAGTAAAGCCTCTTTTATTAAATTTTATTGCCCTCCCCTTTGGTCGGCTCACCGCACTCACAAACATCTGACCCGGTTTGGTTCCCCAGGTCAAAGCGGCGCAGGAAACAACTGGGCCAAGGGCCACTACACTGAGGGGGCGGAGCTGGTGGACTCGGTCATGGACGTGGTGAGGAAGGAGGCGGAGAGCTGCGACTGCCTGCAGGGCTTCCAGCTCACGCACTCCCTGGGCGGCGGCACCGGCTCCGGCATGGGCACCCTGCTCATCAGCAAGATCCGCGAGGAGTACCCCGACCGCATCATGAACACCTTCAGCGTGGTGCCCTCCCCCAAGGTGTCCGACACCGTGGTGGAGCCCTACAACGCCACCCTCTCCGTGCACCAGCTGGTGGAGAACACGGACGAGACCTACTGCATCGACAACGAGGCCCTCTACGACATCTGCTTCCGCACGCTCAAGCTGACCACGCCCACCTACGGCGACCTCAACCACCTGGTGTCGGCCACCATGAGCGGCGTCACCACCTGCCTGCGCTTCCCCGGGCAGCTCAACGCCGACCTCCGCAAGCTGGCCGTCAACATGGTGCCCTTCCCCCGTCTGCACTTCTTCATGCCGGGCTTCGCCCCGCTCACCAGCAGGGGGAGCCAGCAGTACCGCGCGCTCTCCGTGCCCGAGCTCACGCAGCAGATGTTCGACGCCAAGAACATGATGGCGGCGTGCGACCCGCGCCACGGCCGCTACCTGACGGTGGCCGCCGTGTTCCGCGGCCGCATGTCCATGAAGGAGGTGGACGAGCAGATGCTCAACGTGCAGAACAAGAACAGCAGCTACTTCGTGGAGTGGATCCCCAACAACGTGAAGACGGCCGTGTGCGACATACCGCCCCGCGGCCTCAAGATGTCCGCCACCTTCATCGGCAACAGCACCGCCATCCAGGAGCTGTTCAAGCGCATCTCCGAGCAGTTCACCGCCATGTTCCGCCGCAAGGCCTTCCTGCACTGGTACACCGGCGAGGGCATGGATGAGATGGAGTTCACCGAGGCGGAGAGCAACATGAACGACCTGGTGTCCGAGTACCAGCAGTACCAGGACGCCACCGCCGAGGAAGGGGAGTTCGAGGAAGAGGGAGAGGAAGAGGCGGCCTGAAGACGGAACGTCGACCTTCCCCCGACACAACGGACCCATCTCACTGCCAAAACCCCAGAACCCCACCCAAGCCGCTCACCTTTATGTTGTGAATGTGTTATTTTTTTGTTCCTCCACGCTTTAAAAAAAAAAAAAAGCACCACCCTTGAGCACTACGCTGCGGTGTTATGGATTGGTGGGTGTTACCTTGACGGTTGAGGTGGATCTGGTTGAAATGGGGGTTTTTTGTATGTTGTGATTGCACTGAATTCTCTTACTTGTTAACCCCCCCCCCCCCCTACCCCCACCTGCCCACCCCTTCATTGCCTTGTCAAATGCAAAAACTGTGAAATAAGGTTAACAATGATGAACTAATACAAACTTAAATCACTATTTAATGTCTCCTGTGCTTTCATTTAATTATCATCCCATAATATTATCTATTTCTATCTATCCAAGTGTGCTGGCGGTATACACAATACTCATAAGAGGTTAGTAACTAAAACCAAATCTGTAAAGGGTGCAAAATTATTTTACAGATATCCTCAGTAAATGAATCCTAGAATATGATCATTGACCCAATTGGAAAAAATGTACATTGCATGTTATTTTCTCTCAAATGACATGGAAATGTAGGGCTAGGGTTTTTGACAGCGCCCTCTAAAGGACATTTGAAGAGACTGAAATGATTAGTCAATTTTATTAATAAATCAACAGATACATTTCATGATCACAGGAAAAAAAAACATTTTGTGGTTAATTGGACTTAAAACATGAAATGACATCAATTTACTTGAAATGTGTTTGCCAAGGATAAAAAATATAAATAGACTTCATTTTCAACAATCATTTTTGTTAAACATTTTCGCCGTTCATAAATGTTTGTGAAACATGCACTCCTTCTCATTAAAGCTCTGGGAGTTGCTTTAATTGTCATATTGGTATGAACCTGATTCGTTAGAAAGCATATTGATGGAGCCGGGTTGTTAATAAATAGCACAATAGAAACACATTTGAACGTGAATATATTGACCCAAACAGGCCTCTGAAATGTGTTTGAGAAGAACACAATAAGCAAGACAGGATCATCGGAAATCAATAGAAATGTATCAAACTCAATTCAGAAATGAACATGACGTTCACATGATGTCACGTGAACATGACATACTGTACCTTACAGTAGCATGAACATCATACTTTTTTTTCAGATTTTAGTATTTTGTACCAATTTACAATAGCAGCTTGTACGCATAAATGAGCAGGTGCTATAATGTAACCTGATGTTCTATTTCAAGCCAGGTGAGCCAAGTGAAGGTGGCGCCTTAAATTGGGGTCCGCGGACATTGCAGGGCACTGCAGCTGCTGGTCCATCCAGTGCAGAAGTTCCCTCCACTGGAACACACTGCTTTAGAGTCTCGCAACCAGCTCCTCGCCGCTATTGCTCTTCAAAACAAATCCCGTTTCCAGGAGTCCCTTGGCCGAGTCGCTTCACCGCGGTACCCCCGCACCGGCGCGGCAGAACCGCGGAGAACCGGCCGAGAACCTCAGGGGGGGAAGAACGTCACCTTCTCGTCCCGGAGCGGAAGCAATCCGGTGGCCCCGGGGGGGGTCAAATGAGTCTTTCCTCCTTGGGGAGCTTGAGCGCGTCGGGCATCTCCACGCCGCGCGAGCCCGACTGCTCCTCGGCGCTGGGCCTGTAGGTGCCCTCCGTCTGTCTCTTCTTCTTGACCACGCAGAGGAGCCAGGCCAGCACCGCCAGGGCTATGGCCAGGACCCCCAGCACCACCGTGGGGGGCCACAATGGCGGCAATGGGGAGTGACTGAAGGTCGAGAGAGAGAGAGAGAGAGAGAAAGAGAGAGAGAGAGAGAGAGAGAGAGAGAGAGAGAGAGAGAGAGAGAGAGAGACAGAGACAGAGACAGAGAGAGAGAGAGAGAGAGAGAGAGAGAGACAGAGACAGAGAGAGAGAGACAGAGCAGGACAAAAACAAATAGGAAGACAGAGAGCCATTGTTAACACTGGATCACTGGATACTTTGTGTGTTTAACTGACTTGACAGAATATGAGCGCACCTTGTCTTCATTCCCACTGGTGGTATTGGTGGTGGGGGGAGGCTTTGTAGTGGCATTAATACCTGCAATTAGAGAGGAAGAAAAAAAAAAACACTCAAACAACACCATCGGAAGCACAGTCACAATGGCCTAATATGTGGAATAACAGGCCGATTGCGATTAGAGCATAATTACAGTTGGGCGAAGACTTGCTGACCACATAATGGCCACCGCTTTGAAGCGAAGTCACCGGACGGCGCATTTAAATTCTTTCGCCCTGCATTTCTCTGGTATTTTACCCCTGACTGCCCTTGTGATCGCTCAGTGACTTTCGCCTAACTACACAGTAACCACTCGACTAGAGGGCTGGAGGAGGAGGAAAGAGGGGGGGAGTATCAGCCTGGGAATGCTGACCGTGTTCCAGTCACACTGTGTGGTTGCGACAATTTACCAAAAACCAGTGAGCGTGTGCGCGGAGAAAACTTGAATCATTATTGTAACAACGCGGCGCGGCTATAGATAGCGACAGACCGTGGAACCGTGGGCTAAAAATGTGTTCGGCTTGAAACCCCCCACTATGAGTATCTGCAAAATACGTACAATCATTTACCCGGGCAAATAGCAATCTTCCCAGGTGCAAAAGTCGGCTTGACAAAGAACCACGTTTCTGAACGTCGGTTGGCTTTTATTTCTGAAGGAATGTCTGCTAAATGTCCTGTACCATGATGACACGCGTTGTGTTGTCTGCTTCTCACCCATTCACGAATGAGGCACTTTGCCAAGTCCTGCATTTGAATCACCCAACAGAAGAAGTTGAATAGATAGACGGATGACAGCCCCATGCAATGTGTCACTTAGCTTAGCCGTCCTCCCAATGCATGAAGTGAGTGAGTGTGTGTGTGTGTGTGTGCGTGTGTGTGCGTGTGTGTGTGTGTGTGTGTGTGTGTGTGTGTGTGTGTGTGTGTGTGTGTGTGTGTGTGTGCTGTGCGTGCCTGTGTGAGTGTGTGTGTGTGTGTGTGTGTGTGTGTGTGTGTGTGTGCGTGCGTGCCTGTGTGAGTGTGTGTGTGTGTGTGTGTGTGTGTGTGTGTGTGCGCCTACGTGCGTGCATGCGTGTGTGACTGTGTGCGTGCGTGTGTGTGGTGTGTGTGTGTGTGTGTGTGTGTGTGTGGGGGGGGGGGGGGGGGGGGGGGGGGGGTGTTTTTGTGTGGGAGAAGGCATGGTAACTGACTCACCAAAAACAGGATTACTGCCCAACACCAGCAGTAAGACGCCCCTGGCCAGGAGACCGGGCATGGCCAGCATATCCAAGGCTTCTGCCGTCCCGCCCGGAGGCCGGAGGGCCGGGGTCCGGGTGGCGGGGCAATGAGAGACGCAGAACATCAGCTCGGGCCCATTTCCTCCAGCCCCACATTCACAGTGGGATCTCTCGAGGCCCTCCTTCCGCAATGAGAGATTTGAATCAGGCGCGTATTTGTTAACCAAGCACCGACATTTGACTGTGACTGGACACCATTATCATCTCCTGTTGAGCCATTATGTCATTTGGGTCTTTCTGCTTCGCCTGAACAGCCATCAACTGACAATAAAAGCATGTTACAACGTAGTCATTTGGTAGGCTATAGGCCTCGTTGGACATAATAACCTGAAAGAATGGTAACAATAATAGGCATTTTTATAAAAGAAAATACAAATAAAAGAATATTGCAGACGTCAATCTACATGTAGAGTAATGAATGAGGTATCCACCTCCTTCACAACTAAACAAGACGGCTTTATGATAATAACTAAATACATTTGCCTTTGAATTACGAATATAGCCTACTTGCTTTTAGCGTAAAAGTTCACCTTACCTGTTCCTTCCAGATGATCCAAAAGACAGGAAATACACCAGTGGCGTTAATTCATCACAACCATGATGCATGTTTTTCCACACGCACTTTACGAAACCCGTTAAAGAAAAAAAGGGTGAAGTCCTCACAAACGAAACGACACGGACCTGTCGTCGGGTCCCATGCGCCGATGTCGATGAAATGTACAAGGTTTGTTGTTGATGATCCGCGGTAGTCGGATGATCCTTCTAGTCTCGACACCAGGCAGGCAGCGCGACTCCGAGCGCCAGCAGCCTACCTGTTGGTTTCAGTTCTTTCTTTTCCTTTTTTTTTTTTACTGTTCAGATCGCCCCGGGTCACGTGGTTGGGTCTCGTGTTACAGTACCTGAGCGCAGTGCCAACCTGTTGGCTCGGGACAGACGGCCTTTTGTCTCGCTTCCCCTGTCCTCTCGCGGCGCGTCAGTCAAAAAAATGCAGGTGTAGTGAAGGAGAGGGGGTGGGGGTGGGGGCCGGGGGGCGTACGGGGGGGGGATCCTGACCGATCCGCGGTGATTCACATCCAAGAACAAATAAATGTATAAACGAGCGATACCGCACTTTAACAGGAATATCAGAGGACGCGTACACTCGACGGCGCGTGCACTCGTTGACCCTCGTTATTGGTTTTGCCTGTTGGTTCAAAGGGGGGTTTTTGTTTAGTTGTAAATGACTGTTGTTTTACTTACTCATCCGCGAAGGGTGTTGTCTGGTCTGAGTAACCTGACAGTTCGGTGGTATTGACAATAAAATAGCGCCTCCGTCAGGTTTTATTGCAGTTTCCCAACATGGAAAGATAACATTCCTGAAATATTTCAGGCGTGAACGCTGCGGCCCACCGTTCCAATATCCCATAATCCTCATCTAATCCTGGTTTCACGGAATGGCAAAAAAAAAAAAAAACTGTATGACGGGGACTGAAAAGTCGATACAATGACAGAATAGGTTTAGCCATGCATCCTATTTCATGGGAAAAGCAGGTGAAGCTTTTTCCAAAAACAGAATTGGCCGAGTTGAGCGTAGATACAGCGGATCCACCCATTTCCATAAAACCGCTTTGAACTTCTGATTTATTTGACGCAGGCCGACTGCCCGTTGGATGGCATTGTTTAAACACATTTTTATTCGATCATTACTCTCACGTAGATAGCCCTGCAGTGCTTCAGTATTGAACACATTTTATTCAGGGCTTTTCCACATCTAAAACGTTTGAATTATCTTATTTATTCCAAGAGGTTTAGAAAAACAACAACAAAGTAGGCTTATTAAAGTATAACTATATACTTTTGTATAATTATGTCGATATACGGGATGTAAATAGTCTATTCTCTGAACTATGGTTGCTCCTGCGCACTGTATCTTGTACATTTAATCTATGCTGCTGCAATATGTGTTATCTATCTATCTATCTATCTATCTATCTATTACAATTAGTCTCGGTACAAACAAGATATTCTATATCTGGGTATGCCATTATGTTACCGGACCATAGCGTACTCAATAACATGAACAGGTAGGCCTATTTCAAGAATTGGTTTGTTTATGTGGGGATTGGCTGGTTCATTCATTGACGATCTTGTTGATGTTTAATTGATGACATATTGTGATTGTTTTTTGCCTTCTTGGACACTGGGGGGCGGTGTCATTTTTCCCCTCTACTTTTGGAGAACGTCCCCGCCCCCAATCACTGTCTTCTGACCGCGCGAGGCGCCCGGGTGCCGTCAAAGCGGCGGGAGACGGTAATGTGTTAGAAAGATATGACTGTTGCTGCTAAACCTATACAAAACAGAGCTAAATCAATCGTCAGTGGCTATCCAAGTCGTATCTGCTCTGTAACCCCAGGGTTTTCTCGTTGATAATATTACGACGTCACTTTTTTAGTTGAAGCGTAGGACTTATCCGAGACTGAAAAGTATTTCCCGGGAGATTTTGTTTTGAAGATATTAGCTAACTGGGTTAGCACTTCCAACA
Source organism: Urophycis tenuis (assembly GCA_036785325.1). NCBI lineage: Eukaryota > Metazoa > Chordata > Actinopteri > Gadiformes > Phycidae > Urophycis > Urophycis tenuis. The sequence continues at coordinate 7,056,162 of JAXIVH010000021.1, read as the reverse complement.
ATGGCGAAGGTGCAAGTGCTCAATGTCTCGGTTCTGGATAACCCAAGCCCCTTTCGTAACCCCTTCCAGTTCGAAATAACATTTGAGTGCATGGAGGACCTCCCGGAAGGTGATTATAATCCACTGAATTGTTCTACTGTCGAGAAGTGAAACGCCATGGGAACTAGCCACATTAGCACACATCAAAAGAGGATTTACCTTGTTTAGGGAATATAACGAGCAGGTGTGCAAATCATTAACCACCAGCAGAAGTTTCACTTTATTTTGCATTGATCACCGTATTGCATTGCCTTTTTGAAATTAGAGTATTCTGCATTTCGTTCACGGGCCAAATTGTATTGTGCGCTGTTACCATGCTATGGGGGGGGGGGGGGGGGGGAGATGCACACTTGTGTTTTAGCTTTGTTTGTGTCAGGCTAAAAGTGTACGTCAATAATGCTAATAATAATAATAATAATAATAATACAGGTGTTGGTGTTGAATCACCTGCTCTTCCAAGTGCAAACGTCTGACAAATAACAGAAAATATGACAACACTTGTAATACCCCAGTCGACTCTGGGTGGCATCGTTTAGTCTTCAAATGTAGTCAAGCAATGTAAAGCTAGCACCGGCCATATTTTACGTCAGAGGTCTTTGTGGATTCAAACCATTGTTTGGTTTCATGTCAGGTTTCAAATACTATTAATTGATCGAATTAAGTTTTTTTTTTAGCCATAAGGTAATAATTCAATCTCCATTACGGTAAATCAGTGATATAGTAGATATGTGATTATGTTGTTAATTATGTTGCTGTTGTTGTTTTTAGACTTGGAGTGGAAGATCATCTATGTGGGGTCAGCCGAAAGCGAAGAATACGATCAAACCCTTGACTCGGTCCTGGTTGGACCTGTACCAGCTGGGAGGCACATGTTTGTGTTCCAGGTGCATTGCTTTTACAAAAGTTGAATCTTTTAACAGTTTTGTTAAAACATTGTTTTTTGCTGAAAGGCTTTTTGGTTTGCCAGGTTTTGGTCAGATACAAGATAAATGGATATATTCCAACACAGCATTTGAATCTTCAAGGATTGCTTTAAAGTTAGCTGACAAAGCAATTTGTTCAACTATTGTACCCTAAATACCCAAGCCTATTCAAAGCATTTCGTTTTGGTTTAGTTTTTGTTTAAAACTTGTCCTTTTTGTTTTGCTTACAACCCAAGAGTCATGTTTGGTGGTTGAATCAGGATATTTGTCACAAGATTAAAACGACGTGATGATGATGATCGTGTATCTGTTGCGGTTTCCTGACAGGCCGACGCCCCGAACACGGGCCTGATCCCCGAAAGTGATGCTGTCGGTGTCACTGTAGTGCTAATCACCTGCACGTACCGGGGCCAGGAGTTCATTCGCATCGGCTACTACGTAAACAACGAATACACTGACCCCGAGCTGCGTGAAAACCCGCCAATCAAACCTGACTACACACAGGTGAGACACACCACACACTTCTCCTGTCACTGTTGTTGCAGTGACCAGAGGAATACTAGTGTCAGAGGTCTATGCCTATTTTATACTTTCATGTTATTTAGTCTTTCTAGATACTCACTCTACTTCAGGTTGCCATCCCGGAGTTCAATGCAAATGATTTGAGACACTGGCAATCTTCAAACAAAAATAAAAAAAACAGACCTAACCAGAGTAATTTAAGACCCATTTCCTTAGTGTTTTTTTTTCTACTTTACTTAAAGTAGAAGTCCCAGCAAAAGCCAAGTGAGATGCATTGCTGAGTCGTTATGTTTGCGTTGGCTGATCTTTGTGCTGAACGAGGATTGTAGCATTCTACACAATTAATGGCATTGAGCTCTGAATGGCGGCTGGGAGCTCCTAATGCAAAGATGCAAAGAAAGTTGATCAAATGAAACGTCCTACATAATAAAATGTGCTTTTAAAAAGTACAAAATATTCCAATTACTAGGACGTACTAAACATGGTGCATGCAAACCTGAACCTATTGTTGGAGAGTTTAATGCCAATATAGCAATAGACCAGAGCTTAAGAACAACGTTCTACTGGTGCCAGTAACTTTTTAATTTGGTGCCACCCAAACAAATGTGGGCCCTTTTTTTGTTGCTTGACAGCACTGCCTCCTCATCACTGGCATGTATCAACAACACGAAAAGTAGGGGAAAAAGTAGGGAATAGGAAACTTGCACAAGAATTATCCAATGATAGTGTGTTTAATATAGTACTATAGGGGAGTGTTAACCATTTTAACATTTCAATATTTTTACCAATATTCTGTTATCATTTTTATTATTGTAACATTTTAATAATACCTGTTTCATAATACTTGATTTATGGTCACACCATGACTGCACCCTCTGTGATCTAATTGATTTAGAGGTTACTTGTAACCCCCCCCCCCCACACACACACACACAGACACACACACACACACACACACCATGAAGACTATCAAATGGACACAAACAGGAATAGACAGACAGAAATACTTTAATGATCCCTGAGGGAAATTGCAATTTGTTACAATACTCCGGGAAAACAAAAGAAAAGACAGTGCAGAAATGAAGAACAGTATCGTACCGTGTAGAAATATAAATATCTAATATAATAGGTTGTATTGGCTTGTAAATACTCCCAAAAGTCAACGAGAGCAGAAGCACACATTGCGAGTAGTCAAAGTTAAAGTTAGTCAGAGTAGTCAAAGTTAACGTCAACATCCAATAAAGACATTGCGTCTTTTGAGTCGTCCAGTCAACTGCCTCGATAGCGAGCTAATTAGCCTTCCAATCAACTGTGTTGTTATGCCGATCACAAAATAGTAGTTGATCGGGGTGGGGGAAATAAAAATACTGGCGGCACAAATGCGACCTAATTAAAATGTCTTTCACTGCACAACAAAACGTGGTCGCAGTCCTGATCGGTGCAGTCTTGATACGGGACTAATATTACTCCTACTACTTATCCACATTCTGTGAGATTGTGCATATAGACTACCAACAAAAAAGACATTTTGAGTTGTGTTTTCATGAGTGTCTGTACTCTAATCTCTACTTTATTAGTCGGGCTTAATAAGAAGTACAGATATGGGACACGAAAAGGCCCGTATAATATATATTTAATTTCACCGGTCATCATTGTTGTGTTTCAGTATGTTTTTTTGTTGTTGTTTGTTGTCCATGTCTGTTTTTGAGGTCAAAGAAACTTGCTTCAACATCACTGACGCCACGGTTTCACCTTTTTGTGTCTCTCTTGTTGTTTCGTCAGCTCCAGCGCAACATCCTGGCGTCCAACCCACGCGTCACCAGATTTCACATAAACTGGGAGGGCTGTGCCGAGCGCATGGAGGACTCTGAAAACGTGGACCCGGCGTCCAACTCCATGCTCCCCCCGTCGTGTCTGCCCGGCAAGGCCCCTCCCCTGGGACTGCTGCCCGACAACTCCATGGACTGCTTATAAAGGCGACCCCAATGTCACGATAATTACCATTCAGCACTAGGCTTATTTTTGAAGAATGGACTCTCCTGGTTGGATGTACAGATAGGTTTGCCTCCTAGCTAACCTTGAACTCTGACGGAGTGTGCTTCTGTATGGACAAGATAAATGGCGGTCATAGTTATCAGCGTACGGGGAGTTCCTTAACATGGCAGTATGGTGACTATCTTAAAATACTGTGGGGAGGGGGGGGGGGGGCGCGCGGGGGCAAACACTTGGACACGGTGCAGCTGAGCTGGTTAACAATAGAATGTGTTTTTATTGAAGCTCATGTTGATCTGACAAAACAAAAATATTTTCATGTTTTTCACTAGAAAAGAAAAAAAATGCTAACATTACTGTTATGGTAATATGTCCATTGTATAGCCATTCACATTATTGTTATTATTGCACTTATATAAATATATATATACCCCCATTCATTTGGTATTGGTTCAGCTAGGTTGAGGGGTTACGTCTCCTCCATTTGTTTTTGGGTTTTTTTTACTGCCATTTTGACTTCAAAATAAAAATGTTCATATGTATGTTTGACTCTGATGCAAGTAGCTTGAGACAGATCCTATATTGCTGAAATGAAGAACATCGAATTGTGTAACGTCTGTTATGAATTGAAATTTTACTCTTGGCCAGAGTTAAAATAGAAAAAATGTTTTTGTTTTTTTTAGGATCGAGCTTGCATTATACTAAAAATAGAATGTATTTACGTCACATCCAATTCGTCGAGTTGTAGGCGTAACAACTTCGAATGTATCACGAATCAAATATAACACTGCGCTGAAGCCGTGCGATTTTGCTGTTGTGTTAAGGACGAAACTCTCAACTGAGCATTTATCGCTTAAACGGCACAAAAATAACGTTTAATAGACATTTCCAGACGCGCTGTCTAGCCTGAGAGGCGGGCCTTGACTATTTGAGGGACAAATCCCATTGCAAAAATGATTCGATATATCGACGCGTGTCCAATCAACAGTTGTCTTACGACGACTGTCGCCCGACGGACGGCCAATGAGAGGCGAGCGAGGGCCGGACCAAGTGGATGGATGGCTGGAGTTACTCGCTGTGCTCTCAAGATTAATGGAGCGGGGCTGTTGACTTTAGGGATAGCCTAATAGATGGTTGCTCCCAGAGAACCGTCGTATCTGACGCCCGTTTTTAAAAATCCCAGGAAGCGATCTTGACTTAATTAAGCAGGGAGCGTCGGAGTCGTTTCAATATTTTTCTCGTATGAATTGTACAGGCCCGACGGCACAGCGATAGCACTTGGCTAGCTGCTAGCCGAGTGGAGGCGCAGGCCAGGGTACAACAGCGAAGGGTTTGACAGGTTGTTAGCGCTAGCTAGCTAGCTAAACAGCTCGCTAAGGTTCGTTGGAAAATATTTGGTTTCGACGTCCCATCAGAGGACCTGGATGTGATGAGGCAACTGTCAGGACACTAAGATAATTCAGGGCAAATAGCAATCTCAACAGAATTGGAGCCTCTTTGGACATCTGCAGAGAGAGACCAGCCCGTACTCGTTTGATGTTGGTCTGCTTGGTATCCTAGCTTACCGACAGCGTTAGCATTGGATGTGCCCCTGCCGGAGTTTTTCAAACTCGCCAACGAGAAACAGCAGATGAAACACTGACGTTTTTGAGTTGATAATGATATCTGTTAGCTAGTAGCTAGCAAGACTACCCAGGCCAGTACCGTTTGCAGTGAGCAACACTTGGAAGGCTTGTGAAGAGAACTCAGCGCCAGCCGAGAGACTCCACCATAGACCTGCAATCATGGGCAACACGCCCACCGCCAAGAAGGGCAACGAAATGGAAAGTGGTGAGTACTCGTGTCTTGCAGTGTACAGCGGCTGTGCCATGGCTATCAAGTCTCCACGTATGTGTCCTCACCTGTGACTTATAATGCCTGTTCGGCATGGGCTGACGAGCCCCAAACATGCTACGCCGACAGCCTTGTATTTGATTTCAACTTTCGACTTTGCATTGGGGAATTATCAGACAGATTAGCGTCGTTTACAGCGCCCATAACGGCGTACAGTTCCCATTAAGTGTGTCTGTTAGTTGTGCGTTATCACATTCCCAGTATCACAACAGCAGAGCGTATTATGCACGCTCTCAACTGATTCTGTGGACGAGCTCGTGATGAAGTGCCCCAGGATGTTATTCCAGTGGTACACAAGTCTCATATTTGCTAGTCGTGTGTTTTGTAAGACAAATGCCTGAAGATTTGAAGAAGCTTTGAAGATGTACCTATTTTCACTAAGTTTTCCATACACACAGTTTGTCTGTGTGTGCCAAGGTGTGTGTGTGTCTGTGTGTGTTCTGGGGGGAGTTCAGAGGGATGTGAATAGTCTCTCATAACTGGGGTGGACAATAAGTGTGGAGGGAAAGGTTCCTGTGGGGATACATTATCCAGAGAACTTAAAAGCCACCAGGACGGGGTCATATGATGCCTTCAGTGTGATCCTCTCCAGGCAGATCTTGGAAATGAAGAAGTCTCTTGAACATCATGTGATGATGAGCGTTCAGAACAACAGCACTTTATGTGCCCATCTTGACCATTTCTGCTAAACCTTGTTTATAACCAGTGCTGCCTTTCATTCGTGTTGTCAGATCTGTCACTACACTATATTTGTCCCTTGCTTTCCTTAACTTTGTTGAGTGCTGTGATATTCTGTGACGGTGTCTTAATCCCACATAATTATCCATTAACGCTCGAGAGATAAGAAAGCAAAAGGAAATATATTTATTCAGTGTTGTATTTTGTATTCTCATTGGTTTTGCGTTATTGTTGCTGCTGCTGTGTTGCCTTACATACCAAATAGTCTTAAAGGCTGTAGCCTTGTACTTGACTATTGAGAACGATTATTTCTTTACTCCTCCATTCTCTTTATTTCTTATTTGGCAAAGCTCTCCTCTCAACTTGTGCAGAATCACTTATCCCAGGGCAGGGTTGGGAGGCCTGCGATCTCGTCCATAACACAGCTCGGCACTCCAAAGTGCTGGCTCTGAACAGGTATCTGTGAAATGAGCGTCAGCTTCTTGTTGCTGATGGAGTGTTGGTGTGAAGAGTGGCCCTCTATTCTGCATGTCACGTTAACCCTTGGCTGCCTCCCACCGTAGCAAGGGCAGGCCTGCTCCCCGCTCGCCATGTCGCCTCTCTTGGATTGGCCTTCGTGGAAAGGGGAGGGTGTGTGTGTGTGTGTGTGGGGGGGGGGGGGGGGGTCTCTGTAAGCAGAGGAGGGCCTACCGCTGGGTTTGTTCACATGCCACGCTTCACATCCTTATCAGACCTGATCGCCGCGGTCCGCCCCCCTGATCCCCAGAGACAGGTGCGGACCAGGGGTCTGGCGGCGGGGGCGCACGTCCCGGAGCTTTTTCCACCCGGCGACCGGCGGAGAGAGAGAGAGAGGACGACGCGGGCCTCCAGCCTGCGACGGCTCTGAGAAAACATACTCACACACACACACAACGAAGGTCGAAGCCCTCCGGATCGGGTGTGAGCGGCGCGTTGGTCCGGTTACTGGTCCAGGGGAGAGGAGAGAGGGGTGGTGGTGGTGGCGCCGTCGTCGTCGTCGTCGCCCTAGTGTGGAATAAGTCTGAGCTCTCGGCGCACAGGAAGGGGCCCGGTCGGACGGACCGTTTTAAGCTGCAGCAGGAAGTGAAGGAGCAAGGGAAGGCCCGGCCCTAACTACGCACACCCACCCCCTACTCCTCCACCCCCACCGCGCACAGACACACACACACACACACACACACACACACACACACACACACACACACACACACACACACACACACACACACACACACACACACACACACACACACACACACGTACACGTACGTGTGTGTACGTGGCGCGCACGTCGGCGGCAGATTCCTTGGATTTTACGAGTGAAGTCGCGATCCGGCCCGGCCCCCAGCGCAGCGCCATGTCCGTCCTGCATAAGCTAGCCGGGAGGCTGCTCCACAGCGTGGGGCCCTGTCTCGGGGACCATGGGTCTGGCCAGGGCCGCCGGTACGGCCAGCCGCAGGAGGAGCTAGAGTCCTGCCACCGGAGTGAGTTTTTTTTTTTTTTTTTTTTTAATGGTTAATAGCCTGACGCCAGAGCTTTACATGAGCAAGGGGCGGAGCCAGTTGTTTTGCAGCCAATCAACCGCATCGGTGATTGTAAACCAGGATGTGTGTGTGTTGTATGTTAGTTTGATTGAATAGACGGTAATCACCTTCTTTGTTTTTGTTTTTTTTCCCTCCTATTGTCATCAATTCATGCCAATAATGAGGCTGCTGTTGAATTAATGTGCATGCGGGGCTGCACAGCTGTGAGGTGTCAATGCCTTTTTGTAAATGGATTTATACTGGAAACGTAGTTTATTGTTGTCGGTACTGTTGTGAATTGGCTTTTGGATGCAACAAGGGCGACACAGTGATGAGCGCACACCCGTTCTGCGCAGACACACACAAACGTGCACAATATGGTTTGTGCTTTGTGCCTATTCTTTGACATTCTTCTCTCTCTCAGAATTTGCTTGGTTGGTGGGAGCTGTGTCAGACCTAAGTTCAGAGCACAGAGCCATCCTCCAGTCGCCATTATTATTTACAGTCAGCTGTGTTTGGTGATAAATCTATTCCCCCCCCTGGAAACCTATTTGATTGGCGTTGCTTTTACTTTATTGTTTTCAAAGTGACTTTGCTGGATATCGCTGAAGAAAGGCCCAGGGGCTGCCCACGCTGACTCATTTTAAAAGAAGCTGATTGTGTGGCTAAGTGGCCACCTTGTATTATTAGGGCTTTATAAACATATAGGCTAGTGCTGCAACTAACAGTTATCTTCATAGTTGATAAATCTAGCGCATTTATTCAATTAAATGGTCATAATTCATGCTAAATGCCGAATTCACATGCAAAGTTGCGAGAAGCCTGGAGTCTTTAATCGACTTGATTAGTGCCTGGAGAAGCTAGGAAGTGCAGTGTTTTAACCCGAAACACAAAAGCGTTTGCATTTACGGAGCCCACGCTATAAGCAGGAAATGTGTACCTAACGGCTGAAACGATATCTAACGCCTAATTTCAAAGTCAATCAATTGGCTAATTGTTTCCGTACTGACACGGAGATCACATGTCGGTGTTCAATAGAAATGTCAAAGTGCAAATTTCACACACGTCTATAAATATCTGCATGCTTGTGTTGCCCGCCGCTTGTGTAACGGGGGCAGGTTTGTGTTTGTATTGACTGAGCGTTTCCTGCCTCTGACATGAAAGGCGCTTTGTTACCGGCGAACTACCCCCCCATTGGACATCGCTATCAACAGCGCCCATCGGCCGCCAAATACAGTACTTCACTGACGAGAGATGGAGGGCAGGGGGATGGGGGGGTGCGCTCTCTGGTGGGGAACGGCCGAATTCAGGCCCAGCGCATGGCACCACGCTGCCCATATTTGTGAACGTGGTCGGTAACTGTATAGGTTAGCGGTTCCAGCGCTGGTCTGTTCTGGATCACATGTCTGTGATGATGATGATGATGATGGTAGCAGTTTTCCTTCTGTGGCTGGGCTATATGCAGGACTGGTGGAAGTTGTTGCTGGCGCACTGAATACACTGACGAAATGGCTTGAAGGAGGATATTTCTGACGGCACCAATAACCGAATGATGCTCTACTTTGGCAATCACCTTCAGGACTCCAGGTCAAAGTTAAGCCAGGCTTTTATAACATTTTGACCTGGCCAGATTTCGGACACATTTGCTGGGCCGTATGCGGCCCCACTAGATTGGGGTTTTAGGTGATATCTGCTATTCCTTATTAGATAATTCCTATTGGAGGGCATAGCGGTGCCAAAAAACAGGCTTCTTCTCTACTGTACGTGGTTGACCTGGATTGGAGCTTCAATAATTGAAATTGAGTGCAAAAGGGATTTGTTAAACATGCTATGCACTTTGCAAAATGCCAGTAATCAACCTTTTAATGCTCAGGCTGTCCTGCACAATTGTTGTATACTTTTTTTCCATGCCTGATGACAGGCCAGCTTGCATGTTGTGTAACTCCTTACATGCATGTGATATACAGTACCTCACCCAACATTGGTGTTATTTTACGAAGACGTTTAACCGCTGTGATCAGATGAAAGTGGGGGAAAAGGCCTAAAGTGGACATTACAAATTTGACAGGATGTAAAAATAAAAAATTTAACGTTGGATCAGTGTCGTCCAACAATCACCAATCCAGCCCCCCCCCCCCCCCCCCCCCCATTCTGTGCATGAGACCAGGCCATTGGAGCCCAGGGGAGAGATGTACTGTGCGATTGATTTTGGAAGATCGATTCCACGCTGGCACAGCAGAACCGTGTGGTGGGGACACATCGGAGGGGCGAGGGAGAGGGAGAATGTGGGGGAGAGAGAGAGAGGGAGAGAGGCAGGCAGGCTTCTCTGCCCCGCGTGTCGCTGTTCTGCTGGCATCCCTGGACGGCGGCGGCTCACCGCTCGCCATGTTAAACCTGCCCGGTTTAACTTGGAAATATCTCATCCCGCCGCCATGGCGTCCGTCTACCGGGTTCTATAAATACGAGCGTCCAGCCACCTCGGGCTTGATCTCCGGAGGGTGTTACTTAATGTGCCTAATCTCCTCCAGATCGGTCCCTGGGTCAGGTGTGCATAGAGATGCATGTAACCAGTGTTACAGCCGTGCCCGTCCCCTTTGTGACCACGATCGGATCAATACATAGCCGTGCGTGTGCGTGCGCATGTTCGAGCGTGCGCGTGTTTGTGCGTGCGTGCGTGCGTGCGTGTGGTGTGCATGCGTGTGCGTGCGTGTGTGTGTGGTGGTTTGCATGCGTGTGCGTGCGTGTCTTGACAGTAGAGGGAAGAGCAGGGTACTCTGTGTGCAGAATAAATATTGATACAGTACAAAGCGAGCGAGCATCCAATTGATCGGCTGCTGTTAACGGCAGCAGTGGTGCTGTGGCTCTGGATCCCGACTGCACCGCGGCTCCCAAGTGTCCCCCACCCTACCCCCCCCCTCCACCCCCTGTCCGAGCTTGGGGGTCCGCAGACCTTCACCGCCCGGGTCACAGACCGGACCGTACAGGTGCGCCTTCAGCCGGTGGCGTCTTTTTAGGGGTTTTTTTTTCATTGTCAGCCAGGAGACATTTTTCTATTTGCAACGGCGGCAGACTTGACCTGGAGAGGGTCTTCTGAGAGGGCGGAGAGCGCGGGTGATGAAGGTCATGAATTGGCAGCTTTGAGGAGGACAGGAGGAGGAGGAGGAAGACCCAAGAGGAACAAACAGGGAGAGACACTTGAGGGCCGATGTGTGACCAGAAAAGCTCCAGGAGGCACGCTGGGAAGAGGGAGCCCCCCGCGCGCTCCACTGAGCCGGGGTCCCACTCGGTCGAGACCCCGGCGGCGGCGGCGGCGGCGGCGGCGGCGGCGGTGGTGGCAGCAGCGCCACCCGAGGGGCTCATAGCCGTCCCAGATGGTAAGGGATGAGGGGTATGGGTGGTTGGTGTTGATGCTGGTTTGAGGTCACACACACACACACACACACACACACACACACACACACCTCTCCATCGACGGCAGCCTACGAAACCTTAACAAAGGGAGACTCGCGGTGGCGATTTTCAGTACAGAGTTTTCAAAGACTGCTGTTGATTTAGACTTTCTGAAGCTCTGGTGATGTTTGAGCAGAATCACACGGTGTGTCTCCCCTCTCTGGCATGCTGTTGTTGTGGCGGGAGTTATTGCGTGCCGAGCATGCGCCAGGGTAACGTCTCATTGGAAGTGGGAATTGAGCAACTTTCCCAGAAAAACAAATGCTCCTCCGCGGTGACCAGCATGCTCTCAGGGAGGACGTGGTTTAAACATGTTTATGTGAACTCTGCTCTTTGGCATTTTTTGCCGGCTTTCTGCGGCCCTATTGTTGGCCATGTCAGTCTCTGGAGTATTGGCAGGAAACCACATCAGCTGGTTCTGTATTAGCCTTTTGTTTAGTATTTGGGTCGTGTGTGTGTGTGTGTGTGTGTGTGTGTGTGTGTGTGTGTGTGTGTGTGTGTGTGTGTGTGTGTGTGTGTGTGTGTGTGTGTGTGTGTGTGTGTGTGTGTGTGTGTGTGTGTGTGTGTGTGTGTGTGTGTGTGTGTGTGTGTGTGTGTAGCCCTGTGTGAGAACGACTCTCTGAAATGATGTTATTTGCCATTATTAATGTTTTTATTTGTACTGTTGAGTGTGGCTCTGACATTGTGGGCGTTCTGGGTTTTTTAGAAGTACTAGATCAGGGAATGAGAAATGAAAATACGAATGGGATATACATAGCATTAATGTAAACGATATATATATATATATATATATATCGTTTACATTAATGCTATTAGCTGTGGGTCTCTATTGTGGGACGTTTTTTTAATATTTCATATAGTTTCACTTCATTCGTCAGTTTCCTTTTGATCTCAATGTTTTTGCTAGAAGTTTCTAATGCCTTTTGATTGAGATTAATTTTCCATTTGACGTGAAGTGGAAACACTAACCCTTATCTTCCTACAGAAAGCCTTGAGATTTACGATCACCTCAATTGATGTTTATTGTTGTACTATTTTTAGCCCTATCAGTAGGTCAGTGGTTGACACTCTGGGTTTGACTCACTGGCCTGTCCGGTGGAATCATTGCTTCTTCTTTTTTTTACCATTCTCATCCCTCTCCACCATCTTGTGCTCTTGTGTAGCAGTGTTCCCTCAACTGCTTTGCAAGGTAGTTCTCACACACACACACACACACACACACACACACACACACACACACACACACACACACACACACACACACACACACACACACACACACACACACACACACACACACACACACACAGAAAGGGAGCGATGAGGAATGAGGCAGGCCTGATTATCTACATGTTCCCACAGAGCAGTTTGATTAGCCTCGTAAAGATAAGGGGAGAGAAATGTGAACTTCTGCTTATGAAGGCGTTTTACGCCTAGCTGGCAGTGAGGCCCCCGGCCCCCTACACCCCCCCCCCCCCCCCCCCCCGAAGAGCACAAATGTTTGTTGCTCTATCTCCTTTTGCATGGGTACATACTGTAGGTGTGTTCTGTGTGTGTAAAGTCCATAGTTCTGTTTATGTATACAACCATGACCTTAGCCTCGTTAGCTGCATGCTAATTGCCACCTCTAGCTCCGGCCTAGCAATGGCATCAGAGCAGAAGAAAGGGAAAAGTAGAAGTGGAATATGTTGCGTGACGTCCCAGGCATTGGCCTGCCGTATGTTTGTGTGGATCATCCCCGCAGAACAAAGTCACATTCGGCCCTGTATCTTTTTTTTTTTTCTCGCTGCCGTGATGATTTTCAAATGGCCTTTCTACACCATTTAGTGGGGGTCGGGGGTGGGGGGGGGAAGGTGTCATGTCAGACAAAACGGGTCTTGGCCTTACGAGTTGGACTGGTGTTCGTAGGGTGACGTGCCACGGTTGCCCCCAAACTCTGTGTGGGGTTTGAGACGGGCTCTCGACAGTACAGGGAGGCGCTGCGGTGGTGCGTCTGCATGTCGGCAGTAGTAGTAGGGGTGGCAGTAGCTCAGTGGGTAGAGCGGGTGGACAGAGCGGGTCGTCCACTCACCGTAGGGTCAGCGGTTCGATCCCCTTGGTCCCCCTCCTCCTCCAACTGTCCACATGTCAAACCCCGCAAATGTACTGATTGGAAGTCGCTTTGGACAAAAGCTGCTAAATGTCTGCTAAACGCCCCCCGTTACCCTTTACATGTGCCCCCCGGATGAGGGCCGGTGTGGTGGGCCGTAAGGCTGGAGGTTCTGGACGCGTGAGGTGAAGGCGGGTCACGGATCAGCGCTCTCTAATAACTTCTGATCTCTCTCTGTTTCCCTTTCTCTTTTTTTTTTTTTTTCTACAGTGAAGGAATTTCTTGCCAAAGCCAAAGAAGATTTCCTTAAAAAATGGGAAAATCCCGCACAGGTAAGAGAGTACACGCCGTTCGACACACACACACACACACACACACACACACACACACACACACACACACACACACACAGTGTGTGCTGCACTAGCAGTAAATAAGGAAGCTGTGCAGTTCAGAATGGATGCGCCCTCTGGGCGGTTGTTTGTTGCCGTGTGCCCTCTAGTGGACACTTGGGGGAATCGTTACTTAATCCAGGCCTCCTTCAAAAACCCGAAGGGAACTATCAGAGGCTATGAAGTAATGTGTCGATCCCTCCCTTGTTTTCCATCGATTATGCCGACCGCTGTACCGCTGTGCAGGCGCTGCGCTTAAACTATTTTGACAGCAGAGTCTTCAGAAGAGCGTTACCTGAGGCACATTGTTGGAATATGTACTGGTGTGGTGATGGATCGTTGACTCCACCTATCCCCCCCCCCCCCCCCCCCCCCACCTCTAGCAAACCGCGGCACTGGACCACTTTGAGCGTCTGAAGACCTTGGGAACGGGTTCGTTTGGTCGAGTCATGCTAGTCAAGCACAAAGAAACGGGCCAGCATTTTGCCATGAAAATACTTGACAAACAAAAGGTATGCCTACCTCGGGCTAATGTGTTGAGTGTGTTGTTTGTGTGTGTGGGCGCGATGTTTCATAAATAATAGAAATAATAGAATAAACAAATTACAAACGATAAATGCATGCAGCGTCGCTGTTAATCACAAACGGCGTTGCGGTGACATGATGCCTATAGAGGCCAATCCAGGCATGTGTATGCGCAAATCATCATCTCTATATACTAGACGGTAACCAGCATATTATAAATCAATACCTTGTAAATCTGAGATGGTTAAAACATGCCTGGACAAGCACCCTCCATAAAACCCATACTCTATTCATAAGTTAAGGTGACTGAATATCATGTATAAAAAATCTCATGGTGACTGTGAATGGAGGCACCGCCATCGAGTCGACCCGGGAATCAGAAGGCATGAATGAGGCATGAATGAGTCATCGACACAAGGGTGCTGATTGGTCCAGTGTGACTGCAACGCCGGGGCCCGATAGGCTGACTGTTGCCCTTCCCGCCCCCCCCCCCCCCCCTCTCTCCCAGGTGGTGAAGCTGAAGCAGATAGAGCACACTCTCAATGAGAAACGCATCCTGCAGGCGGTGAGCTTCCCCTTCTTGGTGAGGCTGGAGCACTCGTTTAAGGTAAGTGGCGCACTCTGCGTCTTTCTGCTCGTCGGGAGTGGAGCGCTCTGGGGTTTTGGAGTCTTTTTTTTTTTTTTTAAGGAAGCAGTTTTTGTCAGTTTTGTTTACTAAAGCCATTAATAGCAGTTAAATCTGAAAGGGCTACACAGCCCGGATGATATGACACCCCCCCCCCCTTAAATAGAAAGAGCAAAATAAAGAAAATGCATATGTAATATCAGAGTTAAGTGCCTTATTGAGCATATACCGAAAGCCGAAGATAAATAAACATGAAATCCAAGCTGTGGAGCACTATGTGGGAGTGTCGGTGGCCAGCATGATTGACATCTACCTAGCCAATAAACAGGCGGCCCTCTGCCCAGCGGGAACGTACAACAACATGACACAACTGCCCTGATTGGTTCATAGATGACGGGAGTTTGCCATGGCTAGCAAACCCCCCCCTTTTTTTTTTTAACCCAGCCCCAATTTGAACATGGTGTCAGTAAACACTTTTTAATTAGAAAAGGATTCTTCAGAATGCGATTAATTGCCTTTTGCAGGGACAAATCAATCAACGATTTTCATGTGCAAATTGCAGATTGTGTGCACTAGTGCACTCATGCGCACTAGTATCGCCGTGACACATTTAAAAAAAAAAAAAAGTCAACGCGTCTTCAACGCCTGGCAGTTGCCTGGTTTTAGTGCATGTGGTGTAGAAGTGGTGGGGAGCGTAAAGGCTGATAGCCACCACGTGACCGGGGCGTCCAGTCACAACATCGGAGGCACGGGCAGCAGCACGTAGCCACCAACCATATCGGGAGATCAGGAAAATAAACCGCACTTCACAAGGCATTTGTAGATCTCCCTGAAAAAGAGTCTTTGCCAAACACAAGTGATGATTTATGTGTATTGGGCACGGGTTGTTGTATGTATTTATCAGAGACAGGTTGCATGCATTCTACATGCAGTTCATTTGAATTGTCCGGTGTGTCTACACATTGGCACGATGTGCCACTATGAACAGGGAGCACACCGTTGTAAAAACACAAGGGTCTCATCTCTGGGGTCGACCGCCTTGCTGTCTGATGCGAGTCATGCGTTGTTTTTTGTTTTCTGGTTTTCAACCAGAGCTCGATGATTTGAATTTGAGACACCGGGACAAGGAGCTTGTTTGTTTCCCTGCGTTGACGTACACCCACAGTGCAGGAGGAGGAGGAGGAGGAGGAGGAACCCGCCTAGATGATTACCTGACGTGTTGAGCGCACACGTTTTGCCCTTCGTTCAATTTCCCTTTCTGCTTTGCCGGTGGAACGGTGATCCACATCAACAAGTGCAAGAGAGTGACATTCATTAAAGTAGAGCGGCGCCTCCAGAAATGAAATGAAACGGTGGGGGGTTGCTGTGCAGTGCTGTGCTGTGCTGAAATGATGCGTTGCTTGCATAAATCTTAGCAGGGTGGGTGATTAATAATTATTAGAAAACATGAGACGTAATTAGGCCGGCCAGGATCCCAAACCAAACGGAGGGGAAAGGACGGTGTTGGCAATGACGGAAGCTACCGGAGCAGGGAGTCGGCGACGGGAGGGAACACACCTCCTCCACACACGTCCTGTGATTAATTAGTGAAATATTTGTTTTTGTGAATGGTGAATACTTCTTTGTTTCGTCACGTCGACCCGTTACAAAACATTATGCGGCGATGACATCGTCGGTGTTCATGAATGAAGTGTGGTGGTTTTATTTTTACATTCAATGGTAGTGGCCCTGATTCAAGAGCTGGCTGCATGTCCTTCTCCCCCTGTCTCCCTGCAGGACAACACTAATCTCTACATGGTAATGGAGTATGTCCCTGGGGGTGAGATGTTCTCACACTTGAGGAGAATCGGCAGATTCAGGTGAGCGCCGACATACGCCCACACACGCACACACACACAGACACGCATGCACACACGCAGACACACACGCACATGCACACAGACACACACACACACACCGGGGCTCCACCTAACCTCGACCTCCTCCTCCTCCTGTGCTTGCAGCGAGCCCCACGCTCGCTTCTACGCCGCCCAGATCGTGTTGACCTTCGAATATCTTCACTCGCTGGACCTCATCTACCGAGACCTGAAGCCCGAGAATCTGCTCATCGACCAGCAGGGCTACATACAGGTGTGGAGTGGCCGCGGTGCTCGGCTAGTGCAGCGGGAGATCTGCCCTTTGAGTTTTTTTTCTTAAGAATTGAATTGAAATGTCGTTTTTCAGCAGAGTGTTTATGCAATGCGGTGATGGAAATGGTGTTCTGCTTGCGCTCCAGGTAACAGACTTTGGATTTGCCAAACGGGTGAAAGGCCGAACCTGGACGCTGTGTGGCACCCCGGAGTACCTGGCCCCGGAGATCATCCTAAGTAAGGTGAGTCCTCCCCGGGAAGACCCCTTGCTACCTGGTTTAAGGAGGTCCAGCGTCTGGGGGGGGTTTGACCTCTGGACCCCTGTAAGCTGCGTCTTCTTGGTTATGAAGTATATGAAGTGTGCATTTTGCCTGGGAAAGTGTCCTCAACGCCACGTTGCCCCGTCCTGTCGTCCCCCTTCTCCCAGGGTTATAATAAGGCCGTGGACTGGTGGGCCCTGGGGGTGCTGATCTACGAGATGGCTGCTGGGTACCCCCCTTTCTTCGCAGACCAGCCCATCCAGATCTACGAGAAGATTGTATCAGGGAAGGTGAGTGTCCGGTATCTGCTAACCTCATCCCGTGGTTGAGATGCGTCCACATTGAGGGCATCCCCCCCGCCACCCCCCCAAACCACCAACTCAGCATCATACATCTGATCACCTGCTCATCCCCTGCTGAAGGCAGCACTCATACAGGGACCGTGGTTGCGTAGGACCACGTCTGTAGCTCGTAGCTCTGCGTTCGTGCTGTTCATGGTTAGCGTGAAGGCGCGATCACACCAGACGCACACCAGACGCGCTGACCGTGGCCCTGGCTCTCCTGTGGGGGGTAGCAGCTCTGCAAATTTCCCTGGGGGAGGGGCGGGGGGGTTGCGGGACGCCTGACCTCGAGTCGAGACACGATTGGTTGACATCAACGAAGCCATGGCAGCGGTGTCGACGTCAACCAATCCATTCGCAGCACAGTCCCAAAAAAAGACAACAACGCTGGAACCGCAAAGGCCCGACCTGCCTGCGCACGGCTTGGGTGAACGCACCTTTTTTTTTAAGATTTATTTTTGGGGGCATGTGTCACTTTAAAAAAATATATATATTTGATAGACACAGTAGAGATTAGAGTACGGTAAAGAGAGAGAGGGGAAGACATGCAGCAAATGCCCGCGGGTTGGAATCGAACCCCCGGTCTCCATCATGGACTCGAGGCCTTAATGGCGCGTGCTGTACCCGGGCGCCACCAGGTGGCCGCACCTGAAGGAATCGGCACGGCTTTTCTTCCGGACAGACTGGTACAGGCAGAGCTTGAACCATTTGAACACCAGAGCGGCGTGGTGCGGTTCACGGTCCGAACAGAACCCCGTCTGGATCCACGCGGCGTGCAGAGGCGACATTCTCGTCCTCGTCGTGGCTTTAATCCTGTGGAGTAGTTTTTGTCATACTAATAACAACAACAATAATATCTGCCCACAATCATGCGGCAGGCCGGACCCTCTGTTCAATTACGGACGACAGAAAAACCCAAAATAGCGACGACTTTAAAGCGGCACACGACATCACCGAGAATTATTTGCCAGGAAACGAGGCGAAAAACACACAAACGACTAGTCCCAGTCCTTTTTACACCTGCATTTATCGCACGACCACCGCGTATCATTTAGTCAGAGGTCCAATTAGCAGGCATTTAGGGGCTATGTGGGTGGGCTGCCGCCGCTGCCGTTTTTTCACCGCCATTAACGTGACGCGGTTATATACTCAGAACGGCAATTATATAATTTCCATGGTCTCTTCACCGCGGGGGGTCCGGGGGGGGCACACCCACGCAGGATGTTGACCGCGCGCCTTTGTGTTCGGCGTCCCTCTGTGTTCGGCAGGTCCGCTTCCCCTCACACTTCAGCTCGGACCTGAAGGACCTTCTGAGGAACCTGCTGCAGGTGGACCTCACCAAGCGCTTTGGCAACCTCAGGAACGGCGTCAACGATATCAAGGGCCACAAATGGTTCGCGACCACTGATTGGATCGCCATCTATCAGAGAAAGGTAAACGCCTCGGTGTCTGGGACAGGACCGGGCCGTTTTTAATAAATGGACTCCCCCACCCCACTACTCCTCTTTAGAAGGTGTGTGCGGGTGCGTGCATGCATGTGTGTGTGTCTGTGTGCGTGCATGCGTGTGTGTGTGTCTGTGTGTGCGTGCATACATGCGTGCGTGTGTGTGCGTTACAGAAGGCTGGCTTCGGGCTAGACATGCCAGATTGTTTGTTAGGGCCACGGGCCCGGTGGCCATGATTCAGCCTGAGCCAATCACCAATCAGCCCTGTGCGGCTGTGTTGAGTGGGCCCGGCGGCCGTGTTGATGTGTCCACACCATCCCGTGCGGACCGGCGTGCTCACCGGCCGCCTCCCGCCTTGTGTTGCAGGTGGAGGCGCCCTTCATCCCCAAGTGCAAAGGCCCCGGCGACACCAGCAACTTCGACGACTACGAAGAGGAGGAGATCCGGGTGTCCTTCACGGAGAAGTGCGGGAAGGAGTTCGCCGAGTTCTAGGTCCGCGCTGGAGCCGCGGACGGACGAAGAGATGGGATTTAGAAAATATAATAAAGGGGGGGAGGGAGGGAGGGAGGGAGGGATGGTGGGACCGTGGGGGGGGAGGGGAGACGAAGGGTTGAGGAAAGGAAATGGCAGAAGCTCCAGATTGGAGCTGCTGATTTTGCTTCTTTGTAATGATGATGTAAAACTAAAAATGTCCTTCAGCCCCCAACCCCCCTCCCCTGCCTCATCCCCCCTCACCCCACCCCCACCCCCCCCCACCCCCTAATTGAGAGATGGGCAGAGCAAAGTTGGATCCAGCAGTGTTGCCTTTTCTGGTTGTTTTCCTCCTCTACTGTTACCTTACTTGTTTTGACTTCCCCCCCCCCCTTGTGTCGCGTGTCCTGGGGTGGAAGGAGAAGCAACGCAGGACGGGGTCACCCCCCTCCGCCTCCCCCCTCCCCGCCTCCCACTCCTCACGCTTGACTTGGGTCTTTGCTATCTTTCTGAAGGCACGGTGGCACCTTGGCAACGTTGGTGGTGCTGGTCCCTCCCCCCTCCTCCCTCCCCCCCTCCACTCCCACCCACCTCCTGGGTGCCCCCCCCCCCCCCCCCCCCCCCCCCAAACACAGGCTCCCTGCGAAGAGCGATTGTCAAATCTTCCTTCACTCTTATCTCGCTTCCTCCATCCTCACTCCTTTGTTTCCCTCCCTCCCTCCCCCCCCCCCTCTCCAAAAATTCTGTCCAAGCAATACAGAGTCAACAGTCGTGCCTACTGTAGCACCCACGAGTTGAAATCCCGCGGCAGCCGGGTGGCTGTGGTTCAGCCGCGGCGGAGTCCCACCCCCCCGCGCCCATCATGGCTTGAGAAATTCTGGAAATAATTTAAAAAAAAAAAAACAGAAAACCTAACTCAAAAAAACTAAATTAAAAAAACCCTAAAAACTACAAAAAAAAAAAACTAAAAGCTTGACAGTGCGCCTGCCTTTGTCCGGTTAGCGTGGCGCGGTTGCCGGGTAGATTCCTGCCCGCGGTCCGGTGGTCGGGCGGCGACCTTTGTATCGAGAGGGGTTAAAAAAAAAACAAATGATTTATCCGTTTCCTTTCATGTAAGATCTCGCTTGTTTTCGCCCGCACTCGCGACGGGAGGACGATGTACCACGAGCCCCCCGGGTTCGAGTCCGTCTCTCTCCTCGCTCTCTCTCTCTCTCTCTCTCGCCCCCTCTCCGCCGAGTTCACCGGAGCGTTTTTTTTTAAATAAAAAGTCCCCCTCGGTGAGCGGCTTGTCATCCGTACGTCACTCTGGCCGTCCTCGTGCTTGTGTGTGTTTTTTTTTGTTTTTTGTTTTTTTTCCGGGTGGATTTGAAAAAAAAAAGTCACGATTTGGCAGCAACCTTGTATTCACACACTCCTGACTTGTTTATTTAATCATAGTACACTTATACATGTATACGGAGATATATATATATATATATATATATATATATATATATATATGCGTGTATATATCAGAGAAAATGAAACATTCATATTCCTAATAGTATCATGGCTGTAAACCCGAAATTTAGGATTTCATAAATCAACAGGTTTGAATTCTGCCAAATTTGCAAAGTTACGGACATTTGCAAAGTTTTCTGTACGTATCGATGACGATGATGATGATGATGATGGTGGTGGATTTGAATACGCAAAAAAAAGTAGCAAAATGTTTCAAAAAAGTGCATGTTATTTTTGTACAATATCACTTTTCAAGAGGTAACCGAGCATCAAGCTTTGTGTTGAGGTACATGGGGGCGGGGCGGGAGGGGAGGGGAGGGGGGGGGTGGGGGGTGGAGGTGGAGAGTAACACGGCGACTGTTGCCATCGACTCTACACTGCTATTGGGAGGACGGCACGATGATGATTTAACCTGGACAGCCTGGCTTCTGGAGCGCCTGTCCACTCCCTGGCTTGCTGGTCGTCGGCACACTGATAATTGTCCATGCGCGAAGTTCTGCATCGTTTTTCTTTTTGTAAATACCCTGAACAAAGTTTGAACCGAGGAGGGTAAACTAGTCCCCTGGATTATGTTTTGTTTTTATTTTGTTTAGTTTGATTTTTTTTTTTTTTTTTTTTGCGCCACGTTAATTTATATTAATGCAAGACAATCGCAGACCAAATCCAAATGCTGGTTTGTTGACTGATTACATTGTCTTGGTTTAATGAAGTATATATGCTTTTTGCCTCCATTCTTTTTTTTTTTTTTCCTTTCCTCTCCCATAAGCCCTAGGTGCTAGAGGTTGTCCATCCACTAAGAAAATAATACTTATTTCTGTGAGTTGTTTGCTGTGCATCGGTCTCATAAGGTCTTGTAATGCATCCCCATTTTTAACGAGTGTATTCCAGTCGAAGGTGATTTCATTCGGCCGTCACTATCTCGTCATTCTCAATGTTAAGAAGAAGAAAAAATGCAGAATGCCTTTTCTTTTTTTTTCTTTTTTTTTTTTGAATGTCTCGAGTTGTGTGATGGAGTTCCCGGAGAAAGTGTCCACGCCGTTTTTGGACTCAAAGATGTGTTTCCTTTTTCAAGTATTGGTGTTTCCCCTCTTTTCCTTGCATGTGTGACAAAATGAGACCGCAAGAATTGCCCTGGACCCGTGATGTGATTCGGGAGCCACAGGGCTCTCAGACACCCCCTCTCTCTCTCTCCCCCACCCTCACCCCTCACCCCCACCCACCCCTCTCTCTCTCTCACACACACACACACACACACACACACACACACACACACACTTACCATGTTGCTATTCTCATTGCTATTGCTAATTTTACTTTTTGTTTGTCCGAACACACATGCGATGGACAAGTCCAAGTAAGACAACAGACAGCCATCCTTGCGCTATTTGGAAAATGTTGAAGCACACACTCACACACACACACACTACTAGGCTACTACTACTACTACTACCCTTGTCAAATCTCAACGTGATGAGATTGATGTTGACGCGTATGTTACTTGGTCTTAATTCATGATGTAACGCTTTTGAAGATGGCACATGTAATATATACTTCTGGGGTCTGCAGACCATGTGCAGATGAAGGATTAGTGTTGGTGGGTTGAAGAGACAGTACGTTGATCTACTACAAACACCTTAAGGCCATTGTATTTCTCCCCCCTCCTCCCCATCCCTAGTGTCCCACCCCTATTTAATCAACCTTACACGTTCAACCGCTTCAAGCTTGCCCTTCACCCACTAGGCGTACACATGCTCGAACACACACACACACGCACACACACACAACACACACACATTCAAACAGTTATGTTGGCCTTCTGATCGCATTTAGTTTCCACATGCTCATCTTTCAAAACATTACTCTTTTTACATTTGGAACGTTATTTTGCGTTCATGTTTTCTAATTGTATTTTCAAAAAAACGTGAATCTCTCTTCCTTCTAACCTGGGTACAGTGATTGTGTAGTCTATTGTACCTTTTTGGGAAACAATACTATATTTCTGCCTTTGACAGTCTTAACTATATTACCCTCTGGAGAACTTGACAGATACCCTTAGACAATGAGTATGTTAAAAAAAAAATACATAAAGTAATATTTTGCAAAATGTATCATTCCAATAAAGTTACTTGTTAAGACTAAAATCTCAAGAGTCATCATTAAATTGTTACTTGTACAGTTACCCTTGTACTTTTTTACCCTTGTATATTAAATGTAACCCTCATCAATCAGCTTACGTGGGACCATGTGAATGACGCCTGATAAGGTATGATAAACTTTAGTTTTCACACCATGAAATAAATGAGCCCTCCCCTTTATTTAAAGCGTGCCATCGGGCTGTTGATCTCATCAGCATAAATGGCGAAATAGCAACCAGCACCCGCAACACATATTCTCTAACATTAACGTTAAACATTGATGGACACCGCGGCGGTTCACGCAGAGGTAGAAGAGCCGTCCGGATGACGTTTCAACAAGTTTGCGGCCCTGTCAGAGAGAGAGAGGCTGGCTTCAACAACAAAAAGCTGGTGCCTGGTGCGGGTCGCCGCCATGATGCACGTCACGTCCACCTTAAATCCCTCTTGTGGTGAAACTTTTTTACCCTCTTTATCTCGGCCGGTCTACCTTAAGCGCACAAGCAACGCAGGCGTACAGCGAGGTTTCCGCTTCTCCACCGGGTCTCGGACCGCGGTTCACGAAAACAGTCGGCAAGGTTGACGCACCGACGGGAGGGGGGGGTAAAAAAAAGCTAAAGCCGCTAAGCAAAAAAAAAAAAAAAAAAGATGTCGGAATCCAAGTACCGCGAGTGGATTCTGGACACCATTGACTCACTGCGCTCGAGAAAAGCCAGACCAGACCTGGAGAGGATTTGTCGAATGGTCCGGAGACGACACGGCTCCGATCCAGATAGAACCTGCGCAGAACTCGATAAACTGATCCAAGAGCAAACTGTATTGAAAGTTAATTACAAGGGATCCATATCGTACCGCAACGCGGCCAAGGTACAGCGGAGGAGCAGGAAAAAAGATGACACCACAACAAGACGAAACGTGGTGGAAGAAGCCAGTCATTCCGATTTGAGCAACGGGGACAGCGCGCTCGGTCCCGCTGACCAAGATGAGACGGAGGATTTGGAGGTAACGCAAGGAAATCCGTAAAATATGCCGTCTCGCGTTACCAACGCATAGATTACCCGCTGCATCTCGCCCGACACACGGATGACAGGGGAGGGGGTGTGGGGTGTGTGTGTGTGTGTGTGGGGGGGGGGGGGGGGTTAAAGTATCGTGTGAACGCGAATGGGTTTCTTGTTTGGGAAAAGGTAGTGGTGACGATAGTGAACGCAAGTGCACCCAAAAAACTGCCGCAGACGGGGAGCGGCTGTTCTTCCTCACGAGCGCTACCGAGATGAGGGGGGGGGGAGAAAAAACATCAACAATGGAAGCCGCGCGTGTGTGTGCGTGTGTGTGTAACGTCGACGGGTGACCGTGAAACAACACTTTTGGCCGTATTTTCGTCGGGAGAACAAAAGAGTACGTGGAGGGGGGGAAGAAAAAAGTTCCCCCCCCACAGGGTCCCACGTCCACGGCAAACCCACCATGATCGGCAGTCGAAAGCGCTTCTTGCTTTTTTTTTTCTCCGAGCCCCCCAAACTAAAAGCGTATCGGGCGGACTGGTGGGGGGGGGGGGGAGGGGGCCCAGTCGGAACGAGAAAAGTATGAGAGACGCTGTGCCGACACGCGAGTCGCTGGAGAGAGAGAGAGAGAGAGGGGAGAGAGAGAGGAGGACGATGTTACGTGGATTCATGCGTTTGGGGGGGTGGGTAGGTGGGCACCACCGTGCTTTCTCGCACACTAAAAAACAACAGCGGCGGCAGCCCAAACTACCGTGTACGTTGTGTTCCCATCGCGGAGGTGGTGGTGGGGGGGGGGGACACTGACCTGGTGCAAAGTCAAAGTAGGTTGGCTATCGTGGTTAGCTGCCTGCCTGGCTGCTACCAAGAAGGGGAGAGAGAGAAAAAAAATCGCCACATCGGGTTCGCCATGGCTCGCTCGCTCGCTCGCTCGAGGAGCGCTCCGCGAGACAAGGGGGGGGGGGGGGGGGGAGAGAACGGGGAGGTCTTTTCGCGCGACTCCTCAACTCCATGCGCACTTTGGAGGAAACGGGAGTGGAGCGAGAGAGAGAGAAAAAAACACGCCTACCGTCGGCCTTTTTATGTAGTGGAGCTTGTGTTCAAATTCACAACACAAGGAGGCCCGGACGGACGGACGGGAACGCACTCGCGCCGCCGCGCACGTCGACAGTTTTAGTGATTTTGTGGCGATCATGATGACGGAACACGAAGGCGCGGGGGGAGGGGGAAGTGTGAATTAACCACGCATTTTCTTTCTTTTTTTGACGAAAGTTGTAATGCATGGTCCGATGGCTACATGCCATAAGTGGATCTTTTTTTTTTCTCCTCGGGGCGGACACAAGGCGGACGCGCTCGGCGGTGTTGGACACGCAGTCGCACAGACACGCAGTCGCACAGACAGACACATTCCTCCTTGCACGTTTTATGTGGGGGGCGAGGGGGGGAGACTCATAACGAACAATCGACGAAACGCTCGGGCGATTAAAAGAGCCCTGCGTTTTGAAACTAGTTGTGGTTTTTTTGCTGGATGGGGGGGGGGGGGAGCCAACGCGTCGTCGGTCGCAGCAGATCGCGTTGGCCGCATTCCGTTCCCATTGCACCGCCGCGGTGTTCAAAGGCAATTATTTGCCACTCCAGCGGTCAAATTGCGACATCTGTGCGAGCGTGCTTTTTATGTGACACGGTCCGCATTCGCTACGCTACGGCCGTGCCCGCATTCCTTCGTAACGGCGAACGCTTCACGGCGTTGTGCTTCGAAACAATGGATTTTAATTAATCCGCGCACGAAACACGGACCCATGCGATCTGCCCCGTCGGCGCACACGAAACACAAGTCTGCCCGGTGTGTGGAAACACGTAAGCAGCAAAGTCATATGCTGAACTTGGCCTTTGTTCTTCAAAAAAGGGCTGTCCTACACATCATAATAAAGACGTCTCCTCTGTAGCCTCCCTCCCCGACCGTGTTGCTTTCTGTAACCCATGTGTTGATTCAAACACGTTTACAGTGCGGCCGTGGCTCTGTCCGTCCAAAATCACACGCCGTCCCGTACACACACACACACACACACACACAGTTATATATCTTCACGCACGCACGCCGTCACTATACATACATACACACATATACATACATACACACACACCATCACTGTATACATACATACATACATACATACACACATTCTAATACACACCTCATCACATATACAGTACACACACACACACATGCTGTCACATACATACAAGCATACATGGTTTCATTCAGTCATATATATAGTTCATCATAGATTCTAGGGTCTGTCATGCGGAGAACCCTCTTAACAGTCAGGCTGACAGTTCCACTGTCATGCAGAGTATGGTGGAGAACCCTCTTGTCAGTCAGGCCATCGGTTCCACCGTCATGCAGATTAACGGCGGAGAACCCTCTTATCAGTCAGGCCGAGCGTTCCACCATCATGCTGAGTACTGTGGAGAACCCTCTAATCAGCCAGGCCGACGGTTCCACTGTCAGACAGCGTAAACGGCGGAGAACCCTCTTGTTTGTCAGGCCAACGGTTCCACCGCCACATGGGAGAGTAACGGCGAGAGAACCGTCTTGTCTCCCGGGCTGACGGTTCCACCGTCACACGCTGCGTTAACGACGTAGAACCCTCTTGTCTGTCAGGCCGACGGTTCCACCCCCCACGCAGCGTTAATGATCGAGAACCCTCTTATCAGTCAGGCCGACGGTTCCACCGTCCCACAGCGTTAACGGCGGAGAACCCTCTTGTCTGGCAGGCCGACGGTTCCACCGTCACACGCAGCGTTAACGACGTAGAACCCTCTTGTCTGTCAGGCCGACGGTTCCACGGCCCACGAAGCATCGATGATCGAGAACCCTCTTGTCTGTCAGGCCGACGGTTCCACGCCTCACGCAGCGTTAATGATCCAAAACCCTCTTATGAGTCAGGCCTACGGTTCCACCGTCACACGCTGCGTTAACGACGTAGAACCCCTCTTGTCCGGCAGGCCGACGGTTCCACCGTCACACGCTGCGTTAACGACGTAGAACCCCTCTTGTCTGTCAGATCGACGGTTCCACCGTCACGCGCAGCGTTAACGACGTAGAACCCCTCTTGTCCGGCAGGCCGACGGTTCCACCGTGATGGACACGGACAGCAACGGCGAGGAGGACGGCGCCGAGGAGAGCCGCGACGGGCAGGATGGGCCGTCGCCCAGCCACACGTACGAGGACGCCGCCACGCTCTGCGCCTTCTCCGTGCACGCCTTCTCGGCGCCGTGCTCCCCCATGGCGCCCCGGCCGGCGGCGCCCAGCCCGGCGCCGGGCCCGGACGCCGCCCCCGCCTGGAAGGCCGGCGAGCGGGCCAGCTCCCTGCCGCCCTCCAGCCCCCGGGCCCCCGGGCACAGCGACTGGGCCGGCGGCGCCGCCGGCAGCCCCGCGGACCAGCAGCCCAAGGAGACGAAAGGTACGACGAAACTGGGCTGGGCCGGGGGGGGGGGGGGGGACGGGGTGGGACGCCGCGCTCACGGCACGCGCGCACACACACACACATACACACACATATGTACACAGATACACACGCGTGCACACACACACACATACACGCAGGCGTGCACACACACATACACACACACACATACATACATACATACATACACACACACACACACACATACATACATACATACATACATACATACATACATACATACATACATACATACACACACACACACACGTATACACAAACACATACACATACATACACACACACACACGTATACACAAACACATACACACGCACGCACACATGCACATTCGCACACACACACACGCTGGGTTACTGCAACACCGCGCTTGCAGGAGTTGAGAAGGTTTCTATGGGCCAGTGTCCGTGTCTTGACGTGCCCCCCGGGGGGGGGGTCTCACTGCATTGGTCCGTTGTGAAGGCATGGACCCATGATGTGCATCATGTGCTGTGTCTCTGTCTGTCTGTCTGTCTGTCTCTCGTTTACATTGGGGGGCGGAAATAGCCCAGACAGGATGTGCATTCGTAGACCCCCGTGTGTTATGGAGCATCGCAGTAAACAAAGTTTTTTTTTGATTTCCCCCATCTCGTTACATTACAGTTATTTAGCTGATGCGTCGATCCCAAGGGACTCGCAACAAGTGCATTGAATCATGGAAACACAGCCCTAGGAAGTGGGAGAATCATGCGAGTCCATACGTGTGGTCGAATAAGCGATTGACGATCGACATCGTTCGTGCCGCCACTCTTACTTAAAAAATCATTTATATTTATTTGGATGCATTTCAATATGAAAATAAACAGTGAACTCTTTAGCCAGAGAGCCATCATGCCATCACATCAAGGCGTGATGTGACCCACATGGTTGCACATGGCTTTAATCCACACCGCTCCCCTTGCTGTTAGCAGGACCGGTGAAGCCCGCGGTGCCGGCCGTGACCACGAGTCCCAGTGCCTTAAAGAACGCGGCGAAGCGGGAGGAGGCGGCGGCGAGGACGGAGAGCGCCAGCTCCGACCAGCTGGTCCCGGACTACGGCGCTAACGGAGCAAGACCGGTAAACCAGTCCACCGTAGTGGTGTCCTTTTGTGACGATGAAGAACTGTGTCGTGGGAGATTCACTGCCGTGGGTGTGTAGTCTTAACGTTGTGTGTGTGTGTGTGTGTGTGTGTGTGCGTGCGTGTGCGTGTGTGTGTGTGTGTGTGCCAACAGGATGCCGCCAGGAAGGCTTGCGATGGCCGAGCGCAGACCCTGCCGGTGGCCGCCGACAACCGTGAGTTACAGGCTTCCTTTTTCGGTCTCTTTCGCGCTCTTATTTTGAAAAGCGCGGACGCGCCGCGTTATCGCGACCAGGAATGCGTTCGTTCAATCTGCGTTGACTTCTGGTCCAGGAAATGTTACAGTTACCACTCACCATGACATAACCTTGATGGCCCACGTCATATGGGCCATGGTCCATAGAGTGCATGTTTGATCAGGTCTTATCCTGCCGGCATTTTTAGGTAACCAGTTTGTATTTCATTCATGATTCATGTATATTTATTTCTCTATCTGCTTCACACGCTGGCGGACATAAACGGTCATGCAGAAGGGACAGGGCAGCGTAGCGTTAAACCATCTACAGGCTGTTTTATTTTTGCGCCAGTAGCTTTCGCCCAGATCATTATTATCCATGTGGTCTGGGAGGTAAAGAGAGCATCCTGCTGCAACCAATCAGAGCCCACTATCGCCCGGCCACAACCAATCAGAGCCCGCTATCGCCCCACCGCAACCAATCAGAGCTCGCTATCGCCCTACCGCAACCAATCAGAGCCCACTATCGCCCGGCCACAACCAATCAGAGCTCGCTATCGCCCCTTTCCACAACCAATCAGAGCTCGCTATCGCCCTACCGCAACCAATCAGAGCCCACTATCGCCCAGCCACAACCAATCAGAGCCCACTATCGCCGGACCACAACCAATCAGAGCCCGCTATCGGCCCACTGCAACCAATCAAAGCCCAGCCCACTATCGCCGCACCGCAACCAATCAGAGCCCTGTATCGCCCCACCGCATCGCCGTGTGGGGTCGGTTCGCAGAGAGAACCGCGGAATAAGCGTCGCTGTCCCCGGGAGCAATTTGGTCACGCACTCATCTGCCTCGTCTCCTCCAGGCACTCCCACCAAGAAGGCCCCGGAGACGGTGGCGGCGGCGCCGGCCGAAGACGCCGTGGTGAACGGAGGGGACGCCAACAGAGTGTGAGTGTCTCTCGTCGGTCCGGAGAGAGAGTCGAAGCCGGGCCGGGCCGGCCGGCCTCCCGCTCAGCCCAGGGCCCGGTTCAGCGGTGGCACCGACACTGCACTGCTGAAGCATTCGTACAAACCCGTCACCTTCTGAATGACAAAACCCATTTTATTGTTTTGCACCGATAGTGTATTTTTCTGTTGTTGTTTGATGGTCAGTGGTGGACACAATATGCCGCTTGTTTACTAATCGCTTTCCACACGGCTCTCGTTCGCCATGTGCAACCCCTTTAACCACTAGATGTCATCATTGACAAATGCTTAAATTCGACGCGCCTGCCAGTGTTTCAGACACAAACCCCAAACTACACCGAGTGGTGACCGGTGGTGTTCTCTCTGACTCACCCTTCCTTGTCCTCCTCCAGCTGTGTGAAGAAGGAGATGATGGGTCAGAACCTACTGCAGTGGAGTGTGGCGGACGTGGCCAGTTACTTCTCTGCTGCGGGCTTCCCGGAGCAGTCCATGGCGTTCAGAACACAGGTCGGTGCACTCCCGCCGAGCCGCCACCGGGGGGCGCTGTGGCGCCTCGACGGCGAACACGAGCGTGTTTGTCGACGGCCAGAGAACAAGCACACACACACACACACCGTGGTGGTGGACACAGCTGTGATGCGTTAGCTCGGCGGCTGACTTCAGCATGGATTTACATACTTGGCACATGCGCCGATGTGGGATTTGACGAACGGATTAATATGGCCCACTTCACATTTCCCAACCGATGAGTTCATGAGGGAGGGAGGCGGCCGCTTGTAACGTGTAGGTCACGGACTGCAGACTCTTATTGTGCACACAGGGCACAGCAGATGCACACTAGGCTCACTGGTAGGAGCTCAGGACAACATCCCTGTAACACTGAGCTTCGTGTTACACTGGTTATCTGACACAGTCAACTCTCAAATTATATTGATTATATAGCAGGGAGGAGAACAAGAAATGATGAAAAGAAGAAAAAATGATGATACAAAGTACATTAAGGAAACATGTTGTTTGAACATGTAGTGTCCCACGTTTTTTATGAATGCTAAGAATAATATGAATGTTACTGCCATCCCCCTCGAACACCACTCACACTACCCTTCTGGTCCCCCGGCAGGAAATCGACGGCAAGTCCCTCCTGCTGATGCAGCGCAGTGACGTGCTGACGGGCCTGTCAATCAGACTCGGCCCCGCCCTCAAGATCTACGAGCGTCACATCAAGGTGCTACAGAGAACCCACTTCCTGGAGGACGAGGACCTGTGAGTCAGCGGCAGGTTCTTCTCTGAAAGCGAGACCACCGCTGCGCACCCACACAGCGCCATCTCCACAGTGCCGGGGGAGGGAGGGGGAGGGGAGGGGGGAGGGAAGGGGTGGGGGAGGGGGGGGGGAGAAAAAGCACACGACAGCCTCAACCCTCCAGGTTGGCTGTGAGAACCAATGACCAGTCATCCTACCTCTCATTGTGGTCTATGAAGCAACGCTGTTCATTCCACCCATTAGTTAGCTAGCGGAGCTACAGCTATAGCGGTTCATTCCACCCATTATTTAGCTAGCTGAGCTATTGCTGCCCTGGGTTCGTTTTTTTTTTTAATTTGAGCAATGGGGGGAACCCCCCGCCTCTCCCCCGACACAGGAAATGGGGGGGCGAAGGGACTCAACCTTTTGTGTAAAGGGGCCCACCTGCGAGGTCACGGCCCCACAGAGGGGATTGTCATTCTGCCGTGGCTGGGAACTCAATCCCCACTGCCAATGTGGGAAATGATGAGGGGGGGGGGGGGGGCAGTGGATGGTCTGGATGAAAAAGGACTTTAAGTTATAAGTTAGGTCAGCAGCTCTTCTGGGGCAAACGGGCACCGAAAAGCATGTTTGGGTTTGCCCTTTCCCCTGCCCGGCGTGTGGGATCGGTGGACGGGACTTTGTTGCACATCAAATTGACCCTTGGGCCAGACGCCTGAGCCACCGCGCCACCAAACACGCCCCATGTCAAACATCATCATCATCAGTGTCCGGCTGGCGATGCAATATAACCGATATTATTATTGTTATATACTAAGACCCGTTAGCGAGGCAATATTTTATGTGATCTGATGTTTACCTTTTTTTTGTTTTTTTTTTCCGTTCTTGTTTCCTGCGTCAGATTTTAAATTGAATGCGTCGCGATGAAATGTTTCCCCGCGCAGGCCCGGGTTTGGGCACCTGCGTACCTGCGACGAAACGTAGCATCGCCAAGGGTTGGGGGGGGGGGGGGGGCGGGGATAGAGTACAGAATAACATGGTGACAATGAAAACACAGAGCTCAGCGCCCTTTCCAAAGCGGAGATTTTTGATCAAATGCAATACGGCGTGTTTTTAATTTCCCCCCCCCCCCACCCCCCTGTGTGTGGTTCGTCCGATGTTTGGGCACAAGCTGTGTTGTTGTGGTGCATCCCGTCGAAGATGTAACATTCCATTTAATGTACCGTACGTCGTCCGTGATGTGTCTCCCATTTGTATGTGTGTTGACGCGGCCCCCGGGCTCACAAATAAAAACTTGTTTTGCAGTCGGTGGCGCACACTTTTATTTGAACACTGGTTGGTTGGTTGCTTGGTTGGTTGGCACTGAATCCCGCGCTCGGCCGAATGTAGCGCGTCACGTCGCCACGGCTGAGCGTCAGAATTCACAGAAGCTGCGGTGATCGAAGCGGGTGTGTCAACGAAATGACGGCAAAAAGTTGCATGTAAAGCGGATACTCTTATTTTGAAAGGTATAAAAAGCAGTAAAAAAAAAAAAAAAAAAGAACACCCAGCCTCTGTGAAGTTCTGTGACCGGTAAACGGCATGACTGCGGGAGAAAACACGTTAGCCACGAGATAATCGACGGCACGTCGGGCAGAGGACATTTAATTCCGCATGAATGAACATCACCGAATCAATAGAACATTTATGCTGAAATAAATAACAGTGTGCAGCACAAGAATAAGGACCGTTTACCGGGTAAAGGTCAGAGAAGCCTTGGAACCACAGCGCGGGTCTCCGGTTCACATTACAGAGAGCGGCTGCAGAAAAGCTGTGAAACGGTGTGCCGCAGGGAAGGTTTTTTTTATCTGGCACCTACTGAACACATTGTAAACTACAAAAACACTGCGTCTTTTCTTTCTTCATTCCCACGTTAGCCAG
Source organism: Urophycis tenuis (assembly GCA_036785325.1). NCBI lineage: Eukaryota > Metazoa > Chordata > Actinopteri > Gadiformes > Phycidae > Urophycis > Urophycis tenuis. Next base: position 7,023,275 of record JAXIVH010000021.1, on the reverse strand, counting down.
TGAAGCCGGAGCTTAAAGGCGACCGCCGCCGCCCGAGGGCCTGCTGATCGACGCCGAAGATGCGGCGTTCGGCACACGTTACACAAATTTAAGACTCGTGGTGCATTGAGAAAGAGAGAAGGAAAAAAAAACCCAAAAACCATCACTTCCTCCATCCGAGGTACTCTCTACTGAGACGAGCCTGCGTCTCCTTTTAATGAAGACGGGGGGGGGGGGGAACGAGAGCGAAGACAGGACGGGAGACGTGGTTCCTCTAGGTGAAACGTCAAGGACATCGTTGAATCGTGACCCCTAAATCAAAGGGATGGGGCAGGGGGTTCACTGTGTTCGGACCAATAAGTGACGAGGGATGAGGGGATGAGTGATATGGGCGACACTGCTGTCAGTGCGGTTGGCTAACCCACTTCTTTTGTTCTTCATCCCGCCCGGCGTCTACAAGATGAAGGGGATTATGGAGGAGCGCAGCGTGGGGTAATCTCTGAACTCCTTCACGTAGCCGCGGTGTTTGCCTTTGGCCCATATCGTCATCTGGATGAAGCCCACGATGGTGAAAAACGCCACCGGCACACACTGGGTCATTACTGTGAAGCCCAGCCAGGTGCCAAGCTGTGAAAAAAAAAAAAAAAAAAAAAAAAAACATTATGCACACACACAACACACACACACACACATGCCAGACCACACACACAAACACACACACAAGCCGCGGTGACAAAGTGACGAAAATAAACGCGTACACACACACACAGGCTTCCCATAATAACATGGCCCGTAGATGCTGCGCTATGTGTGAAACTGCACGGGAAAACCAAGGGGTACAAGGTGTATGTCAACTAACACCTTGCTAACATATCTCCGGTAACTGGATAGTTGTGGCGCGGCAGGCAGCTCCCTTGTCCTCGCTGAGCTCCACGACGACAACAACAACAACAACAACGTCAACGTCCACAGACCAACCAGAGATGCCTTTCATTTGTCATTTGCACCACTGTCGCCGAGGGTCCTCTCGAGATATTTTGAGGACACTTTTTTTCCCCGCCGCAAGAGTGCGAGTTTTGTGCCAGAGTGTTTTTCCGCCCGGCGACCGATTACAGAATATGAAATGCAACACAATGAATTTGCGTGAGGCATTAATAGAAATGAGTGACGGTATTGTAAAACACGCATGCAATGCATTGAAAGGTTGTGAATGCTTTCGGTTACCTCATATGTGTAGTTTGGGCAAGACACCAGGAAAAAAATCCAGGTAAAGGGATTCTTTGTGGGATACGGTATTTTCTTTACTTTGGAACCTATTGGATAGAAACGACGATGAAATGAGTTTGAACCGTTGGTGCTTTCAGAAAAACGATGCAGAGCTAAACAAATGTGAAACATCTGAAACTCACCTGGCGTTTTGATGTTGCGGAGTACCACATGAGTTGAGAAATTGCCCAGCTGACAGAACTGCAGAAACCACAAGACAGGAACAGATTACAGACACAAAAAAATATCACCTTCACCGTTCAGCCATCTTCAGCCCTTCACAGTCCACTTTCAGTTCGGGTTTTTCCCCAAACTCACCAAGAACGTGTAAAGTCCCGTTTTCACCTGCTGCTGTCCGTAATCTGCGGTGGCATTGACAAACCCAAATAGAAATTGACATAGAAATACACGGAAGGCATCAAAATAATCACTGAAGGGGGGGTTATTTGAATGTGCTGTGCTCATCACTCACAGGCCGGGGTGTAGAGGGGGTGGTTTATGTAGTAGGCCATCCAAGCTGCAAAGCACCAGTAATAGCCGCAGTTCTGCAATAGAGATAGAGCTATATTAAGTCAAACGCACCGGGTAGAATTACCCCCCACCCCTGCGCGCCTCGTCTTGGGTTGGCCGTTGGCCGCTGCGCTCCGAGAGGGAGAAGCGCGCATTCAACGTCACACCGTCACACTGTCACACTGTCAGGCTGTATCGCATTCAAAGGTCAAAGACCAGCCGACCAGACCGGAGACCCGAGGCTCCTTGTTTCGGACCGACCAGGGCTGGCTCGCCGCCGCCACCACTGCTGGAGCGGCAGTAGCTCAGTGGGTAGAGCGGGTGGACAGAGCGGGTCGTCCATTCACCATAGGGTCGGTGGTTCGATCCCCTTGATCCCCCACTCCTCCTTCAACTGTCCACATGTCAAACCCCCAACATTTCTTTTTTTTTTTACTGGGACCTTGTGGTCTTCATTTGTCATTCCCATGTTTTTTAGACATGGAAACAAAATTTGTCCTCTGCATTTGACCCATCCTATTGTACATAGGAGCAGTGGACTGCTATGATCAGCGCCCGGGGAGCAAGTTGGGATTCAGGGTTCAGTGTCTTGCTCAAGGATACTTCGACATGCAGACAGTTTTGGAAGTGGGGATCAAGGGGATCGAACCGCCGACCCTGCGGTTAGTGGACGACCCGCTTTGTCCACCCAGTCTACCCACTGAGCTACTGACACCCCAAATGTACTGATTGTAAGTCGCTTTGGACAAAGGCGTATACTAAATGCCCCCCTTTACCCGTTACTGCTGCTCACCTTGAAGATGTTTCTTAGAGGCATGGTCCCGTGGGAGATCCGGTGGACGAACAGGGTTTCCAGGATCCGTTTGATGTAGTGGAACGAGTGGCACATACACGCCAGGCTGTGGCATGGGGGGCGCGGGGGTGGGTGTGGGGATGGGAGGGTGGGTGAGGGTGGGTGGGGGGGTGGAGAAGAGATGATATGGTTATTATAACGTGAGCCGCGCGTGTTTCCATGTTATGCTTTGATTAATACATACACCCACCCACACACCCACCCACACCCAGCCACACCCCACAGCCCTCCCCTGAAGCTCGGCCATTGTGTCTTGTGAAGCGGATGGGGTGTCGACGCAGCACCAGCAGCGGTGGTGACTGTGGCGTCTGTGTGGGAGCAGCACTAAGGATCACAGCAAGGGATTCGGGGCGGACACTCACTGTACGACCCAGTGCCGGCTGGTGGTGAAGTCGTACTTGGAGTTGTATATGAAGGGCAGGCGGAAGTAGAACATCAGGTACATGAGCAGGGGGCCCACGCACTCCGTCAGGAACACCTACAGGTGGACGTCCGCGCACAAGACACAAAATGGACGCAACTTACACGTACAGTAGACTGAAACGAATACAAACGCAAAAAAAAATTACATCGTGACGCACATATGACTTTCGTAGTCTAAAAAGTGTGAAAATATCACCAAATAAAAAACACAATCATGTTTAAAGCTCCCTTCTAGCGTTTGCTATATTTAGTTGAACAATGCAACCGGCCAACAAGTGTCAGCGGGAGAGCATCTGATCACACAATTAATGTGGTCGCGCTAAGCTGAAGCTAGGCTGAAAGAGGATCCTTTATTCAGCGTCTCACTGGCTCACCGCACGCTACTGTCGAGACCTGCCAAGGTGTTGGGACGCCGCTCTCCTACACACACACACATGCACGCACGCACGCACGCACGCACGCACGCACGCACGCACGCGCACACACACACACACACACATATGCAGGCCCACACATGTACACACACACACGCACATACTCAAGTACGTGCATGCATGCGCGCACACACACACATACTCAAGTACGTGCACGCATACGCGCACACGCACACACACACACACACACACACACACACACTCTCTCTCACACCTCTCACACATCAATCTAAACCCCCCGGGGAGGGGAGCTGATATTGGGGCTCTGTGTGGGTGATGACAGGGGACTGAGAGAGAGCGGAGGGAAGGCGTGGGCAGCGGCAGCGAAAGGTGAGTAGGAGGTCAGAGGAATAAACACCTGTGGGAGAAATGGGGCCACGAGATTATGTGTCCCAGGATAGGAGATAGGAGGGGTGAGGGGAGGAGGGGGGGGGGGGGTGACAAACCACTGCACAGTGTCTCTCTCACTGCACGTGGATATTTATACCTGATTGAGTGTGCTTCTAATTAAAAGCGCAAAACCTAAATGATGCAGTGAGTGAGTGAGTGACTGAATGCGAGTGACTGTGTGCATATGTGTGTGTATTAGAGGATGGATACCTGACCCGAGCCCGACGGGACCCAATGGGACCCGACGGGCTTGGGTCAGGTTCGGACAAATATTTCAAAATTATGCTCGGGTTCGGGTCGGGCTCGGTCACATCTTCGCGAATTGAAAACTTTAATTAACCCGCGTTAACTTGCGCATGTTGCACTCATCTGTTTGTTGACATAAAACGCTTGATGCCTGTCGGGCTCGGGTCAGGTTCGGTTACTGTTCTGTCGAACGCGGACCGGGCTTGGACAGAAAATTCCGTCCCGATCCGCACTCCAGTGTGTATGTGTGTGTGCGTGTGTATGTGTGTGTTTATGATTGAGTATTTGTGTGTATCTGGTCAGTTATGCTCACTGTTCCCCAGGCAACTTGGGCTCCCAGGTCGCTGAAGTAGAAGCTGGCTGTGGTTCCCACAGGAAGCGTTTGGAGTATCTCCTCATCCCTCAGACTCTTGGATTCTGGAAAATACCAAGACAACGGCCAGCCAATCAGGAGGGATACACACAGCACCATCATCACCACCTGTTATTCTGGTAGGACAGCGATTACAGAAGACGTCATGAAGAGAAGATTAGACTGGCAGACTCACTGGGGTCCAGGTGCAAGGACTGCCTGGCTGGATACCATTTTGGATCTGGCGCCCAAAAGGAAAAGTTGTTATAACCCTAAAATAATGTTGCCTATTTTGTATTCATTAATTTACCAGATACTTTTATGACTTACAGTGAATGTCATTAATGAGTAGGCATAGATAAGGTATAATGGGAATATGTTGAATCACAAAAAAAAACATATTTGTATGGCATTGTTTGCAACATTTCTAAACCTGTTTACGCTTGCCAGGCCGCCATTAGAAGTAAAATGATAAAATAATAATTAAACAGCAATAAAATAAACACACACTTACTTGACTTATGAAACAAAGCCTTGATATCTAAAATTGTGGACGTCGGCTCCACCTGTGCAAAGAAAGGTTTTCATCATGCAACATATCGGCTGTTATCATCAGACAGGCTGCATCAACGCATTCTTCACATTCATCCAGAGATAACTGCAGAAACGTGCCTGTGCACTGCACGTTGCGCATGCACTTTTAAACACTTCCCTTACTGTTATATACACCAACTGACTCGTGGGTCAAGTTCACGTTCTCTATTTCAAGTGTGTCACATGGCCATAACGTTATTATGGCGTATTCCTGTCATCTCGTTAAAAAAAAAAACTAAGCGGCTTCCTTGCTGCCTATTAACATGAAAGGATGACACCGTGAACTGTGGGGTGAGAGGGGGGTAAAAACAATTCCGTGGGAATGCGGGTGGGTGGTGCATCTCCACCCCCTCTGGGTGTCACTCCAAATGTCGACAGAAAGAAGACATCGGCGACATTCTACATTGGCGTCTGAACGTTAGACGTAAAGCGACCCCCCCCCCCCCCCCCCCCCACCCCCCTCGTCTGTCAAAACGTGATGATTCTCCTCTTCTGGTGCTTCCAAATGACCTCATTAAAAAAAAAAAAAAAGTAATGACTGTCAGTGTCACGACTATTTTTAGATCCGGGTAAAGCCTTGGAATTCGAAAGAAAGAAATATCTTCCCACAGAATGAGTCGAGATGTAACGTAAGTACGCCAAACGGGAATGCCGCGCATCGCTGTCCTCTCGCGCTGCACGTGTCCTGGGGGGCCGGGGCCCACCGCGCGCGCGCGCACACACACACACACACACATACACACGCACACACACACACACACACACACGTCGCTGAAAACAAGTGAACTGGCTTACCAACACACACACACACACACCATACAAGTTATCGGAACAAACAACGATCACCTTGTCCAGCAGCAGAAGCTTTTCCTTGGTCTTCAAATCCAAGATCTCCACTTCAAAGTATACGATCCTTTTCGCCTTCTTGGGGGGCTTGGGTCTGGGCCGGGGCGCAGACTTCTTCTCGCTCTCGGGACCGTTCACGCTCTTCGCCTCCAGCGCAAGGGTATCCATGATTCTTCCTTCGTCGTACGCTCAACTGCTGGTGCTGGAGGGGCGCGGGGGGGCTTTATTCAAATAGGGGACTGCTTCTGCGTCCAGGACCAAAACAAAAGAACATTTAAGAAAGTGGCCCAGCTTCGTCCTCCTCCCACCGGTCCTTGAAAGCTGCCCCCTCGACACTTACCCCAAATCGCGGTTCCGTGAGCCCCGGACCCTGTTGCCTCCTCATTGACTCCTTCCACCACAATCTGAAATCGGAGCAATGTCTAAATGACTAAAAAAAGATTTTGGGGGTTCGGGGTTGGGGTGGGGTGAGGGAAGGGGGGGGGGGGGGGGGGGGGGGGTGTATCTGTGACACTTAAAAAAAAAAAAAAAACACTCACAAGGAAGTAAAGTAGCCCGCAGAATAATATCGGAGGAGGTAGAGCCGGTCCGAGGTGGTCCAAAACAGAGAGCGAGGCAGGTCCGCGTGTCGCTCACCTGAAAAGCAGCCCCCACATGGCGCACCGAGAGTCCTCGAGGCAGAGCAGAGCGAGCGAAGATGAAACCGGAGAGGTCCAAGGCATAATCCACTGTGCGCCATTCGCAAGGCTAAATATAAGTATCCTGATTTGCTCTGCGCCACATAGGTAACCTTGCGAAGCCATGCTGCGTGGGTACCCTTACCCAGCGACCGGATCCCGATGCGTGGCGGGATGATCCTGATACACGGTTCATCCACACCAAGACCATGTCTGTGCCGCAATTTCTCCCATATTAAATAAAGCCTAAAACCATGGGATGGAAGGAAGCGAGGCTGCAACGTAGCCCACATACACACTGTGGAGCCCCCCCCCCCCCCCCCCCCCCCCCACACACACACACACCACCTGTGCACTGTGGGGGGGCGTTCTGATTTCTGTCCAAAACAACATGTGTTTGTTTGTTTGTTAGTTTGTTTGTTTGTTAGTTTGTTTGTTTGTTTGAGCACACTGTATTTGAGATGCAAGTAAGGTGGGGGTATTCATATATTTGAGGAGAGAAGCCATACACATTTGAAAATGAAAAGTTGTTTCCCCTTTTCCTTTTCTAAGTCACCATATACGTCCATTTGTATTATTGTATTTTTTTTTTTTTTTTTTTTTAGAAATATGCATTTTGATAGAGAAAACCATTTGTAACAGAGTAAAAACATATTTTTCCATGTGATTTGGGTCATGAATTCCTTTTGTTGCTCTCCCTATGACGTATTTGCTATCAAACCGAACATCAGTGATGTAGGCCAACGCTGATATTTAGGCACACGTGACTTACATGTGGCCCTATTATTTTCCACACTATTTGTACCATGTATGTCATTGCCTGATCAAATGCTACAACCAATATGTTCAAACACGGGGAACGTTAGCATGATCTGAGTACATTTTTTCGAATTAAATATTTTTCAGACATCTAATGTGTTAACCAAAGGCACATTGCGATCGTTTGCAAACACACAGTCGGGCCGTTCAGCCTGCGGGACTCCTATCCTACCGGGTCGGTGCCCGGCCGCCACCGCGTCGCGCGCGCGTGACAGGCAGGAAGAAAGGGGGCGGGGCTTAAACAGGAAATGCGTATTCACAACATTACGACATCAGCAGCAACAATCCATTCCAGAAGTTTCCTCGCACGTTGACACCTTGGTGGTAATATTTATCATATGCTGTCGTCCTAATACTCATCGATTACTCGATGTGGCGCATGCAGGGTTGAACATTTATAATTTCGCTGCCGTTTCGGTTAATTTACGCGTTGTTTAGCGGCTAAAATAAGCTTTAACCTTGCTACTGAGGTAGCCTGGGAGCAGCTCCACTACAGTTTACCAACAGCATTAAGTGCTACTAAGTGTGCCTTCAGACGAAAGCGACTCTGCACCCCCGGACAATAATGAGCTCAGTACATTGAAGGATCGTCCGACCAGCTATTGTAATGGGTAAAGATTATTATAAAGTGTTAGGCATAGCGAAAGACGCCACTGAAGACGAGATCAAAAAGGCATACAGAAAGCAGGCCCTGCGTTACCATCCCGACAAGAACAAGGCACCTGGCTCCGAGGATAAATTTAAAGAGATCGCCGAGGCCTACGATGTGCTCAGTGACGCCAAGAAGAAGGAGGTGTACGATCGTTATGGTGAAGAAGGTATGTCTAACCACACGTTCACTCACAAAACCGCTCGTCCCGCACGTTTAGATGACCTGCTTAGCGTTTTGATCTATGTCCCACTGTATGTTCATATCTGTATGTTCATTTATCATGTCCATATGTTCTAAGATGTCTCCATCCGATGGTGATATGCCTGCCATTAGAGAATTGTATTGAATTGTACCCCGCCCCCCACCCTCAACCCGCAGGTCTGAAGGGCCCTACGGGCAGCGGTGCACCAAATGGCTCCTCCTACAACTACACCTTCCACGGGGACCCCCACGCCATGTTCACCGAGTTCTTCGGGGGCCGCAGCCCCTTCGACCAGTTCTTCCCGCGCAACCACGACGACGACGAAATGGACACAGACGACCCCTTCGCCGCCTTCGGCATGGGCGGCATGGGCGGCATGGGCGGCATGGGCGGCATGGGCGGGATGGGGGGCTTCCCCCGGTCCTTCAAGTCCCACCCGGGGGGGCCGCGGCGGGGGCGTGGCGAGCGCAAGAAGGACCCGCCCGTGGTGCACGAGCTGCGGGTGAGCCTGGAGGAGGTGTTCTCCGGCTGCACCAAGAAGATGAAGATCTCGCGCAAGCGCCTGAGCCCCGACGGCGTGACGGTGCGCAGCGAGGACAAGATCCTGACCATCGACATCAAGCGCGGCTGGAAGGAGGGCACCAAGATCACCTTCCCGCGGGAGGGCGACGAGGGCCCCCGGAACATCCCCGCCGACGTGGTGTTCGTGGTGAAGGACAAGCCCCACCCGGTGTTCCGGCGGGAGGGCTCCGACATCGTCTACCCCGCCAAGATCTCCCTCAGAGACGTGAGTGCGCCCAAAACCAAACATCGCACACACAACCGTAACTCAAAACTGCATGTTGGTTTGTTGTTTGCATGCGCGCGTGCGAGGGAGGGGGTAGATTTGAGAGGTGACCGAGAGCGTTTGCTTCGGTCTGGTCGGAAGGCTTTTCTCTCTTATTACTCTTTTGATCCCGCGAGGGAAATTTGGTCTGTGCATTTAACCCAATTGTGAATTAGTGAAACACTCAGAACACAGTGAGGTGAAGCACACACCTAAACCCAATGCAGTGAGCTGCCTGCAACAGCGGCGCTCGGGGAGCAGTGAGGGGTTAGGTGCCTTGCTCAAGGGCACTTCAGCCGCTCGTACTGGTCGGAGCTCGAACCGGCATCCCTCCGGTTACAAGTCCGAAGCCCTAACCAGTAGGCCGCGGCTGCTGTTGCGTACGACCGTTATAAGCCCTTCCACGATCAGCAGGCTTAACGATCGCTCCCCCCTCTTGTTTTGCTCGTGGCAGGCGCTGTGCGGGTGCACGGTGCACGCGCCCACGCTGGACGGCAGGACCATCACGGTGACCTCCAGGGACGTGGTGAAGCCCGGCCTGAAGAAGCGCATCACCGGGGAGGGGCTGCCGCTCTCCAAGTCCCCCGACAAGCGGGGCGACATGATCCTGGAGTTCGCCGTCAAGTTCCCGGACAATTTGGGCAAGAGCACCCGCGACGCGCTGGGCCAGATCCTGCCGCCCTGAAACCGCCGGTCCCCACCACCACCACCACCACCACCCCCCCCCCCCCCCCCCCCCACACACACACACACACACACACACTTTTTTCAGGTTCGGCAAAAAGCGAACCTGGAAGGAATGCTGGACGGCTCCTCTCGACGCTCAACGCCTACACACCTTGCACTCTCTCTCTCTCTCGGTTTAGTTTAGTTATAACTTCTTCCTTCTTCTTCTTTTTTTTTTTCAGAAAGATTACATTTATATTTCTACTTCTCAGACTCTTCTAAGACTGTGGAATTTGAAAAGGCAAAACACACATAAACTTTCACTTTATATACGTATATATATATTCGAAAAAAACAGGCCTATAACCAAAGTCAGGATGAGTCAAGTCCGTTGAAATGGGTATTATAAATGCGTTTTGGAGCCGTTTCTTGCATTTTTTTAATGTGATGTATGTTTGGCTTGTGTAGGAATTGGTCTGGTTATTAACAGTGCTTAAGGGCTGGCTTGGAAATTCTCAGCATACACAATAATACACATTCACCGCCCCCCCCCTCCTCCTCCTCCACTTATCATATTCTTTCAGATATAGTTTGCTATGGCAGTACACAACGTCTCAGTGCACACACACTACAGAACGGTTGTTGCGCAACCGGCCACAGGGCACGGCTATCTGAACTATGACGATTGGGGAAACGACGTAAGCAGGTAGAAGAAGTAGAACAGGCCGGGCAGGACCGGGGCTTTAAAAGGAAGACGTGAAGTTGACCATTCATCTGATTCAGGGCTTCAAGTAGTTGTGCTTCCTGGAGGCGAGGATTGTGTGTAAACAAGTTGTATACAATACCTCAGGTGCTTTGCACATACCTGAATGTAGTCTACACTAATACATATAACATTCTTAGTTTTGTTGACCTATAGAACTATGCAGTGGCGTATTTTGACATTATATGTTGATGGTATTTTCATTTTGAAGGGGGCTGATATTAGGAATTTTGAAGACAGCCCAGTGTGTGGAAAAACAAGCTGATCCTCACAAGGTTTGTTCTTTTTTTTATTTATATATAGGAGCACTAAACTGACAACTTCATAGCTGATGTGTAACTGTGGGATACATTTGTGCCAAATAACCATTTGCGTGTGTATTTTTATGATGTGAACGTGAGTAAACGTAATGTGTGTTTGTGTGTGGCCTGCTGGCCACAATGGATGATTTGCCCTGTCTGTCCTCATGTCTTCCAATGTGTTTAAAGGTATGCCCTGTGTGGTAGTTTGAGCACTACTCAGTAAATGTATTCATTTTCCTCAAAATAATCCCAAAACTGGCCCTCATTTATACATTATTCATAATATCCCAGCATTGTCTATACCTTTGATACCAACTCACTGTTGACCTGTCCCATGGTCTGCCACATCTCGGATGAATTAGGCCGCTGTTCTTTTGTCGTTAATTTTCCTCACCTTTTAGTATGCTATCTTAGTGGCAAATGTAGTTTTACAGAAATAATTTACTGTTACATTAAAATCCATCGTCGACAATATTTATCTTTTTTTTTTTTTCCTGTCAAGGCATCCGACAGCATATCCCATCCTCATCATGTGTATCTGCGATCAGCGATGACAAACACACACACACAAAATGTCAGAAGAGTTGCTGCTTTTCAAATATGTTCAATGCATATTTTTAATTTAATGTGATTGTCTGAGGACAATACTTAACCTCATCATTCCACTCCAGAAGGAGTTAGAATTTTTCTAAATGACACCAACATGTGGTTTAACATGAATGTAGAGATTTGTGATCTCTTATGTGTTTCCTTTTTTGGTTTTAAAAAAGGGTGTTTGCATTTTTTTTTGCTAATCTTTTCCTTTTTTTGGAAAAAAAAAGTGTTAACATTTTGTTTGACCTATATTGTTTAAGTGTAACTTTTTGTTTTTTTGTCGGCATTGAGATCCCATTGACTACATTATGTTATGAATGTGTTTTGCTTTAGTTCATTGTTTTTTTTGGAATGGAATGGTTTCGAAGTTAATTACATTTGATTTGACAGTTTTCCCAAAAATGTTTGAGCCACAACAAACAAGTGGAAAAATAAATACTTAAACTAAACCCTATTTGTTTCAATTTCTTCAAAATGTGTTTTCTTTCCGAAAAAGGTATTAATAGCTGCCTTTTATATTTACTTGTGATTGATTTTAGTTTTTTGTTCTTCCCCTCACAAGATGATTGTACAATATCGACCCCCTTGGAGGTATCAATCATAGGTATCAATAACTACAGCTGTATGAGGCCACTCCACCGCTAGGTGGAGCCAGCGTGCCCACCAGACAGGAAAGCAGCGTGAAGGCTGCTGCTACACCCTCTCCACCCCTGCTCTCTGACGGCTAAGCGTAGGTAGCATACCCGCTCCCTGAACTCCCACACTAGTCTGTACTGCTTCCCGTCCCTTCCTGGCTGATATGTCCTCACATTCCCACACGAACCGCACAGCGAGAAGCGTGTAAAGGCGAATAACGTGAACGTCCCCCCAGCTTTCTGTCTGTCCTGCTCTGGTAAGAATGATTGGCCTACCGTGTTTATGTCTTACTCAAGTCGAGCTTGCCAAACACATAGAAACACCAACACCTTCGCTAAATCTTGGGATGACATTTTTAGGGGGGTTCGTTTTGTTTTTTGTTTTAAATCTCGGGTGAGTTTGCCTTTTGGAAACGATCAGGACGTGTAAATGCTGCCAACTTGACAGTAGTTGGTGGTGGTTGGAGAGGAATGTGCCTTACTGTTAGCGGCTGCTAACGTTAGCTCGAGGTTAGGATGCGATGGCGTAACTAATCTACACGCATGGTCTGTTATTTGTTGCAATTATCTATTTGTTTCTGGGCCAAATTGCGCGAAACACCACCTCAAGCAAGAGCCATTATATCCGCTGTATCTCTAGTTGGGATTTAAGCTCTATTGTAAAGTGATGCAGTCAGTAATAAGCCACTAACATATTGTCTCCCCTCTTCACCCAGGGCTGACTTCCATAGGGAGCTGTTGAGCTTCACAGTCAAGCTGCGCAAGTGGATGCATAATCAATTTCATCGCGTCTGTAATCCCCGGAGTACACTGCTTTTTACAGTGGTGCCGAACATTACCTCGCGTTTTGGGGACCGCAGAAAGTCTCCCATCTGTTGCACACCAACGCCTATGTTGGCCGGGAGCTCGACCGTTGACATCATAGCGGCCGTCGCCTCCCCGTGAAGTCTTACCCGTGGGACTACTATGCCTCTGGGCCTGGGCAGACGAAAGAAGGCGTCCCCTCTGGTGGAGAACGAGGAGGCGGAGCCCATCCGCGCGGGTCTCAATGTGTCCGGCCTGGAGGGGCTGGACGGCGGGCGGCGGCGGCGTGATGGGACTGGGGGAGGGGGCGGCGTCCGAGGGGCTGCCGCCGCCGCCCAGCAGCCTCAGGCCGCGGCTCATCTTCCACACGCAGCTGGCCCACGGCAGCCCCACGGGACGCATCGAGGGCTTCAGCAACGTGCGGGAGCTCTACGCCAAGATCGGCGAGGCCTTTGGCATCCCCCCCGCTGAGGTGAGAAGGCTCTTCTCGGTCGGTCGGTCCGTTCATTCACCGCTTGATTCATCCCGTCCACCTGTTTTGATGAGATCGGCATTCATGAGTCTTACAAAATCGCAGCGTCGGCGAGATGAAATCACAGCTGTCATAACGTTTCCAAAGGTGTCATCCGTTTGGTGTAATGCGACCAATGTTAATCCTTTGGCCGTGTGTGTGTGTCTCTCTCTCTCTCTCTCTCTCTCGTCACTTTAGGTTATGTTCTGCACACTGAACACCCATAAGGTGGACATGGAGAAGCTGTTGGGAGGCCAGATTGGACTTGAAGACTTCATATTCGCCCACATCAAAGGACAGCGCAAGGAGATCGAAGTGTACAAAGGGGAGGACGCCCTGGGCTTGACCATCACGGACAACGGCGCCGGCTACGCCTTCATCAAGGTGAGCGCCGCCGCCGCCAGAGATCACCGGGCCGCTTGGTCACACACTCACAGCTCTCGTCAGTCGGAGGACCTTTTGAGGCGTGAGTGGCGACGATCATTCAAAGACAATCGGCAGGGCTGTGTCCAGGAAGGGGGGGGGGGGGGGGGGGGGGGCAGGATAGCTGAAAGGTTCCAAGTTCGACGTCTGACGCTGTCCCTTTTAGGCACTCCTGTGGAGCAAGCTGGCTAACCCCCATCTGACCTGCCCTCCCCAAGATGGCTAACCCCCGACCTGCCTACCTCCGTTGTTGTTTTGCAGAGGATCAGAGAGGCAGCATCATCCACCAGATCCAGGTCATCAACGTGGGCGACATGATCGAGTCCATCAACGGCCGCGGGCTGATCGGCTGCCGGCACTACGAGGTGCCAAGATGCTGAAGGAGCTTCCCCGCAGGGAAGGAGTTCACCATCAAGCTGACGGAGCCCCTCAAAGCCTTCGGTAGGGTGGGCCCCCCGTGCGCCGCCCGCATCCCCCCCACATGTGCGGGATGACCCCGGGAAACGCTCGGGGGAAGCGACGACGGCGTTCACAGGAAGCGCTCGGCACATGGAAACTAAAATAAAAAAAACCGGGGCGGAAAAAAGGGAGTTGGGCTGTTCTTTTTTTTAAGGAAGGGCGCAGTCTGGAAAAGATGGAAAAAATCCAACTCTGAGCTTCTGCTGCTGCAGCGTGTCAGGGCGCCACGAGTGAGACGAGCACCAGCACTGTTGAATAATGGCGGGCCTAGGCCCCGCCTACTTGTCAGTCTTGCCCCGTCCAATCAGAGGCTTCCCTTCGTTTATGTTCACCAAAAGTATGTTTTATCAAATTGGCTTTGCCCACCTGTTTTTTTTTCTGTGCCCACCCAATTGAACATTTCTGGCTACGCCAGAGCTTAGGGGTCTTCTTAAGTCCACAGTGAACAGCGTCATACTGACAAAATGCATTGTGTTCACCAATTAAACAAACATCACAGTGTAAAGTGGCAGGCAGGGCCGTCCACCCGCAGCGAGAGCAACGGAGGAAAAAGGGAACAAGGCGCCTCAAGTGTCCTCCTAGTAGTTGGGACGGGGCTGGGGGACAAACCGACGCCATAAATCATCTCCGGCTGTGAGGACCTTGCCAACTCGTCTGACAGTCTCCCCTCTCCTCCCCCGCTGTCTGCTGGTGCGTGTGCGCGTGGTGTGTGTGTGTGTGTGCGACTGACTGTGTGTGTGTGCGCGACTGTGACTGTGTGCGTGTGTGTGTGTGCGACTGTGACTATGTGTGTGTGCATG
>JAXIVH010000021.1:6948121-7003121 GCA_036785325.1 Urophycis tenuis | reverse complement strand
GACAATCGCAGTACAATCTGAGCAAGTGAACGCTTACCGCGGTGCGTGTGGGGAAGACGCAGTCAAACATATCGCACCCCAGGGCCACGCAGACAACCAGGTCCACGGCGTAACTGAACGGTGAACAGCACAAGCGAGGAGGGAAAGAGGATTACGAGACGAAACAAGGGGAAACTCACTTAGCCTGAGAGGCAGGCGAATCTGCAAGGCGGTGTTGACTTTGCTCTGTTTGTTGGGCCAATTACAACCATTCGTTTTAATACGGGGCGATTACTGTGAACTCTGGGTGTGTCGTTTATATAAACAACCAAGATGGCTGCCGCTGTTGTGTCACAGGTGTCCTTGCTCTGACTGGTTGACACTTTGTCCGATTGCATCCAGTGGCATTTTGGTCCACGGGTTTGTAACGTTTAAGACTCTTGGAATCTACAATGAAGACATTTTCGAGAGTTTCGGAATAATACACATTCGCAAGATGGTCTGGAGATGTCAGGCTACAAACTCACCATTATACACAATACAATATTTTAACTAATACCACAGCATTGTTAAACACTTGATCCTTATTGGTCAATAAAGTTCTAAGGGGGTTCTTCTTCAATAACAGGACACCATTACATTTTAGCAGCTCCGAAGCAATGCGCTACAAATCAGCAGCATATTGTTTCAGTGTTGACAACACTGATGCTCAAAACCGCCACAAAAGAATAGTTGAATTTCCCCTGATTAAGTCGATCAAAAACCAACCACATTACAGACAAAAGTAACCAATATCAAATGACTGTTGGGGGTAACTGAGGGATAAGCAGTATAAAGGGAGAATAACAATATTAATATTCTCCAATAAACACCCCGTCGTGGTTCATTTCTTCCATAACTAACTGGGAATCTTCAATCAACTCGGCTGTGAATACATAAATACATAAATACGGGATCAGGCGTTATTTACGTAAGGCGGGCGGGGGCGCGTGGCAGGAAGGCAGAAGAAGGGGCAACAGAGCCGGAACCAGAACCGGAACCAGAAAACCGAAAAGAAAGCAAATCACCCGACGCCCATGAGGTAGCGAGGCTTGAGCCGCGGCAGGCGGTCAGTGCTCAGCGTCACCATCCTCCAGAAGTCGTCCTTCTCCTCGCCTCCGCTCAGCCCTCCGATGGCGAAGCCCGGCACATCCCGCTTGGTCATTTCTGAGCACAAGGAGAGGGCAGCGGTGTTATTGTTTTTGCAAAGCTGCGTTGAGCACAAAGGCGCCGTGGAGGCCGGCCGGCCTCGCCATAACGGAAGCAAAAAACAAAAAAAACAAAAGAAGAATTACTCTTTTGATCCCGCGAGGGAAATTTGGTCTCTGCATTTAACCCAATCGTGAATTAGTGAAACACTCAGAACACAGTGATGGTGAGGCACACACAGTGAGGTGAAGCACCCACTTAAACCCGATGCAGTGAGCTGCCAGCAACAGCGGCGCTCGGGGAGCAGTGAGGGGTTAGGTGCCTTGCTCAGGGGCACTTCAGCCGTTCGTACTGGTCGGGGTTCGAACCGGCATCCCTCCGGTTACAAGTCCGAAGCCCTAACCAGTATGGAGAGGTGTGAGTATTGAAGGGACGCGCCATCGAGGCAGGTCTTGCGCAGGTCTGAACTCAGGCCTCCCTGGATAATGGCAAACAGGTTCTGCTTGTCTGGGTTTTGATTGGCCGCTATGCAGCGGTCCAGCCAGCGTATGGAGCGATGCATGGCTTCTTCCACGCGAGGTCCGGTCACCGTGCTGCTGACCACGTCGTCCAGCTGCATCATGATGTCGGATCCTGACCAGGCCAGACACACAAGTCAGTTACTTCAAGCCTTGAGCGCTAACGTTAGAACAATAGGGTGACTTACAGAACAAAGCGAACTCTGACCGAGGCTGTTTTGGATTTCGATAGACTTCTCCGGTGTCAGGAGAATCTCCTTGCCGTCATAGGGAGATTGGAATTTGACGCCTTCCTCCGTAACCTCCGAAAGTTCTACCAGAGACACCATCTGGAATCCCCCGCTGTCCTGTAACAAGCACAAAAATGTTGCTGGTACAATTGCATGTTGCAGACAACACGAACCCTGTTCCATGCACTCTCCTATTGCAAGAGTGCTGTTATTATAAAACACTGCCGTTATTGTAGCGGTTACAAAATCGTCAATTTTGGTCTTACAACTCACAGTTAGGAGATTCCTCTTCCAGTTCATAAAACCATGCAACCCGTTGGCTTTCTCGATCAACGCTGGCCCCTATTGACAACAGTGTGTGCGTTCAACATAGTACATGCTTAGGCGGAATTTGCATACTGCTTGTTATGTTATGAATCTATCCGATGGCCAGTGTGCTGCACTTTTAACCTACCGGTCTCATACCTAAATGGTATGTGTTGCCGAGACATATTTTACATCCAAGATCCTCTAATTGATCCGCAGTGATACCCTTTAAAGTTCCTTGAGTGCCAACTGGCATGAAAACTGGCGTGTCTACGATGGAGTGTGGCAACGAAAGGTCGCATGCCCTTGCTTTTGTCACCGGACATTCTGCGATAATTCGCAAAGTAAGCGGAGAAACCGCAGAGAGTGTTTTTAATGAAGGCATGGTTGTTTGAGAGGCAACTACATCAGATGCACGGTCTACGGGCGCAGCCATATTGGATTGACTAAATCAGCCGATGACGTCGATGAAAAGGGCGGATCCGTTGGGTGATTGACATTCCAAGTGACCATTTGCAGTAAGTTTGTATTGCCAATGTAACGAATGACGTGTCTCAAAAGGAGATTGACATTTCAAGTGACCATTTACACCATAAGAGAAACTTAATAAGCAGTGAGACCAGCCAATGGTTTGTCTAATTTTTCAATAGTAGGCAGGCGGTTCAGCGCTCCCAATAGGTGATCAACCCTGGGGCGGCTCTGGTTTCAACCATATATTCATTATAAAGAGAGGGAGGAAACGAAGCATTATAGAACTGTCAATATAGAGACGATATGATTGATAACGAAAGTATTTTGCCCTTACAAAACACACATCTGTCACACATTACAAACAAATGTAGGCTACATGTCCTATAGTTTGGAGATTTTGCAAATATAAAAAAAGTGTAACTCAACTAGGCATAATAACTCAAATGTATGAAACTAATGTGTAAATATGTAAATAACAAAATGAATGTACACGTATAATGTAATTGTTTTAGGTCAAATGATGCATGTTGTTTTCGACTTCAGACAATCACGTTTGCATTATAATTATGCCTTATCTCAACATGTTATTTGTCTTTTTTTTCAAGCTGAAAAGTTAAGTGTGATATGTCTGCCGCCTATAATTAAAAAAATGCAAATCCTGCGAATAATTACAATATTTTGGGCCACAACTACATGCGAGCGGAGCGCATAAAATGACCTGTGTTCGACAAAGGGGCATCGCCTATATAGCCTACATTCATTCCCTCTCCCGGCTGAGTCGGGCCATTTTGAACCCGTTCTGCCAGTGGGCGGTGCTACCAAAGAAACACTCACACACATACATACACACACGCGCGCGCGCGCACCCTCTCTCTTCTTATTTTATCTGTATGGTTTCAACCGATCCCGGATGGCGATATTTAAGAAGGAAGTTTTGTTTTTGCGAGTTTTTCATCCATTTTAGCCGACTTTACGAGTAAACCCGCACAAAGAACCCTGACTCCCATATTTGTAAATAGAATAATTCCAAACTGCCTCCAGTACATCGAGGGAACGGAGGTAGGAGCTGTTGGAGACAGCGAAACACCGCACTTTATAGTAACCTGAACACCTTCCTGCTAAGCTAACATTGACTAGCCTGTGCGAGCTAGCCTCGGGTCTGTGTTGAGGGACTGAACCGACCTAACGAAGCCATGGGGAACCGGGGGATGGAAGACCTGATCCCCCTGATCAACAAACTTCAAGACGCTTTCAGCACCATTGGCCAAAGTTGTAATTTGGACCTCCCTCAGATTGCTGTCGTCGGCGGACAGAGTGCTGGGAAAAGCTCAGTCTTGGAAAATTTCGTTGGCAGGTTTGTGTCGGTGCTTGTTGACATATTTTCATGTTTTGCATGGTTATCTGGGATTCATCTACCCCACGTCTCTTTGTACTTTCTGCCGGATTGCCTTTCATTCTCGTTGCTGGAACGGATGCAATGTGAATTGGAGTCACAGTTGGACCCGTCTAGCCTTTGATGTTATGTTGCCTCACGCGTGAAACACTGAGTGAAAAAACAACAACTTCCAATCATAAATTGACTCAACTCATTCAACTTAATGAGTTGGTTGTATATCTCGTTTTCTTGTGAAACTTTATCTCGGGACATGGCGTGCGACGCAGGTTTCTACAGATACACAGCTTGATTGCTATCTTCATTTCTCCCATCCCTATTGCCTCTCCTGTCATAATAGAATTGTTAATTCTATTTTTGTTTCCACGCCACACCCATTACGTGTTAAAGTCAAGGTCTAAGGCTGTTAAACAGCAGTAGCCCTGTACACATAGGGTAAGTCTGTATGTAAGAAAGGCAAATACAGCAGCAAATTGGATAAACATTAACTTGGCTAAAGGATATGTCATAGTACATGGAGTTCTAATCACATTCAGTCTAATTCACATGACAAACGTCTTTTTACATCGCATTGCACACATGCAGCATCTAAAGAAGCTATTTTGTCATGCCATGTATAGTCTTGTAAACACTGCATCTTCCCCTTTTTGTTAGAATGTGGTGTTGCAGCCGTTTGACCAAAGTCACGTTGGAGCCACTGTCTGGGCTTCCTATCCCAGCACATCAGGCATAGTAATATCGCCCTGCAGATACAAAGCCAGTTCTCTCAGGTGCATCATGTTGAGCAGGTTTTCTGCGTTTCAAAAGACTGGAAGGCAAGTGTGTGGCCCAACCCACACACACACACACACACACACACACAAAACATACTGGTATGCAGGCATGCAGGCATAAGGCAACAAGTATGACGAATTTGAATATGCATACGTGTGCTTCCCTTAACCCTTGAGAAGAGGACGCCACCGGCCCAGCAGTCACTTGGACTTCAAGTGGCGTTCCTGTAGTCTGACACTCGGCACAGGTTTGCCCTTGTGAACATGAGAAGCTTGAGACCTTGAAGCCAGATTTAGTGGAACTTTGAAAGAAAAACTCTACATTGAAAATTTCAGCGAGACTCCACATCCGTGCAATGGCAGGAAAGCAGAAGTTAGAGAGACACACACTGGGTACATTTGTTTAGATAAGAGACCATGGGTGGTTCTGTGGTTCACTAGCAACACACTGGCCTACTCTGAGCAGAGGTGTGACTCATTCTTTGTAAAGGACACCTATTCATGGTGTGGGGCCTGGAAGTGTTCTCCTGCAACTATGACCTCACTCACTGCTGATAACTAGTGCACCTTGCACTAGTTATCAGCCATCGTTTACATGTAGTAAATGTGAGATGGTGTCATGGTGCATTATGCTTAAGTTGTACCACACAGTAAAGTAGTAAGTCTAGCAGAAATATAGTAGTTGTCTACATACGATGGCACACTGAAGTAGACTGTATTTAAATCGTCTGTTTTCGGGATTAGTGTTGATGAAAGAGGGTGTGTGTGTGTTTTGTGTGAAAGCAATGGCCGTGTGTTGACTATAGTATAATGATCTCTCTTTCCCACTCTGCTGTCGCTCCTCAATGGGATGGGATACCCCCGTCGCGGAGTGACACGCACACACACGCACACACAGACACACACATGCACACACAGACAAACACACACACACACACACACACACACACACACAGACGTAGCCATAACAAGGGTACAAGTGACCCTCTTCTCTATGCCACATTGAGGTCCACGTAGTGATGTCATGTTCTCAGAAGGATTGCGAAACCAGGCAGTTTTTCGCATTTCCCCTGTCGCCGACCGCCGAATATCCGTGCCATCAGTAATCGTCTTTTTGCCTATGGCATCTTTTTCTCTCTGCCCAGCCATCAGCATGCTGAAAGGGAAATGGGAAAAGTCCGCCAGCCCAGACAGTTTCCCCTCGGGGGGGCCTCCGTGTTTTGACCTCTGCTCCGATGCAGTTCATCAGCATTGGGATTTTGTTAGCCTGTTCCCTCTCTCTCTGCCTCTGTCTTTCTCTGTGTTGTTGTGGATGAGACACTGGCGTGCTCTCCCTCCCCAGGCTGCCAGGGAGATGGAGGCCCAGTGGCTGGTTGTTGTTGTTGTTGTTTTTGGAGTTGCTGTTGTTATTGTGCATGTGCTGTAGCGCACAGGCTAATCAAATCACAGACTGATTCAATGGCCTTGAGTGCTCCTGTGTGTGTGTGTGTGTGTGTGTGTGTGCGTGCGCTTTAATCTGGTAGGTGTGTGTGCTTCCTGCGGCATGCTCTTTGGGTTTACGCTAAGGTTATTAAGGGAGTTTTGCAGACGCATTGGAGAATTTGTTCTTAAGAAATGAGAGAGCCAGCATGAATAAGTGATAAGAAAAATCACCACCTGCTGGTCAGAGTGCTCATTACAGAGGGCTGTAGTCACGGGCGGCACAGGGCAAGGTCATATCTAGCAGTGCAAGCAGGCATGGGCAGGAACCTTTATCTGATACGCGGCTAGCAGGCTAACTACCGATACCGCTACAATACCAGCTCACCAGGCTCTTCAAAGGCACGGCCTGGAATGTGTGTAGTAAATGAGTGGATGACACTACAACTCTGGCAAAAGTGATGGGGAATTCCCACCAAGCGGTGAAACGGCACAGTGCCTCTGGCGCTGCGGTAATGCGGGCAACCGTGATTACATGTTTGGTGCCCCGCCGTGTATATCCTTTGAATTAGCCCTGGGCCCCGCTAAGCCACACTCTTGATTGTGTACAACACACTCTTAATAACACGCTGTGGCCTCGCGTCTGTCCTGTCTTCCTGTTGCTCACCGACACGTCGACTCCCACGCACAGCCACTGAAGCCCGGCGGTCGGTTTTAGAAGGCGGGCGGAAGTACCCCTGCAAAGGACCCCTGCAGAAGGAGAGCGAGCGTGCAGACATCTTTTGTTCTTTATTCATTTACTTTATTCATTTAATTCATTTACCTTCTTTTGGTCTTTGTTTTTTTTGGGGGGGGGGGGGGGGGGGGGGGGCTCTCGGCTGCACAAGAAGTGGGAAACCCAAAGACTGCGCGGCGGCGGCGGCGTCTGTGCCCGGACGTGCATCATTCATGAGATGACACACAATCTGTTCAGCCTCCTCTATCATTTACAGCGCATCAATAATGGAAGTCTGGCCCACGTCGCTTCGCTATCCGCGGCTTTCTAGGAAGATTGACCAGATGGGTTGTGCCAATTCGAAGGGGGGGAAACAAAAGCCTTTTTCCTCCGGGCGCTTTCATTGCCGCGCGGTCCAGTTAACGCCGGGCCCTTGCCCTCGTTAATGTGCGGCTAGACGTCACACGTGGAACCACTCTGAACCGGTTGTCTGCGGCGCGGGCCCTGGCGAGGCCAGAGTGCCATGTAGCAGCAGAGTTACATTAGGCAAACACATTAGCATTTACGGGACTCTGTTGACTGTCCTTTAATTGCCATCTACACCCTCTCTCTCTCTCTCTCTCTGTCTGTCTCTGTCTCTGTCTCGCACTCTCTCTCTCTCTCTCTCTCTCTCTCTCTCTCTCTCTCTCTCTCTCTCTCTCTCTCTCTCTCTCTCTACGTCTCACACACTCGCGTTCACTCTCGTTCACTCTCTCTCTCTCGCGTTCACTCTCTCTCTCTATCTCTCTATGTCTCTCACACACTCGCGTTCACTCTCGTTCACTCTCTCTCTCTCTCTCTCGCGTTCACTCTCGTTCACTCTCTCTCGCTCTCGTTCACTCTCTCTCACTCTCTCTCTCTCTCTCTCTCTCGCGCGCGCTCTCGTTCGCTGTAACCCCGGTGGGCCTGCGGCCGCCAGAGCTTTCTCTATTGTGAGTCACGGTGACATGTGTCCTGGGTGCACGCCGGGCATTATGCAGCGGACAATACGCGCGCCTGCTCACAGACTCACAGAGTCATAGAGATGGCTCATAGAGGCATTGTTTTTTTGTTTGTTTTTGTTTTCTCTCCAGAATGTTCCCCGGCTGTTTCAGCAGAGGGCCGCATGCCTAGACTGTAGCTGTCAATGGCTTCTCTTCGTACTCTCTCTCTGTCTCTCTCCCTCTCTCTCTCTGTTTCTCTCTCTCTCTCTCCCCCCTGCTGTCATATCGCTGCCAGTGTTTTGAGTCTGGAGCCGACAGTGCCCCCCGCCCCCCCCCCCCCCCCCTTGGTCAATATGGCGGCGTTGGATGCAAAGGGGCGGGAGGATGCTGGGCGAGCCATTAGCTAATGGGGGGCGGGGACTGGCAGGGAGCTCATAATACAATATTACAATGATTTATGAGTGCCGATATGATATTTATTGGGATTCTGTAAAAACTGCGGTTCTGTAAATATTGTGATATGATGTACATTTTTTTGATGGGGGGTGTCGGTATGCCTTTAAGCCTCTGGTTCTACATTGTCCGCCTTAGTTTTTATATGTAAGTGGCTTAACAGTACAAATACACTATAGCACCCTCTGTAGGATGAGGGGGACAATTTACATGTCTCCTGCGATTATTAATGATTTAGGTCTGATCTGATTTAGATTTTCGGGTCAGTCTGGTGATACGAGTACTGTGGGGAAGCAAAGAGTCCTGAATCACCCGTGAATCATTTCCCGAGCTAATTAGCAAGCTGGGGTTTGCACTGCGGCCAACGCCCGCCATATCACTAATCACCACCAGATGTGGACCGTGCCCGTGCATTGCACCGGGCAGGAAGCTGCGAGCGGGGAAGAGGAGATGAGTCAGGGAGGTGGTCCCGATGATGAACGCCGAGCAAACAATTTTCTCCTGGAACCTTTTGAAGAGGAATGTGCAAGCATGGCGGCCAAAAGACCCCTCTTGTTTCCCCTCAAGTGGAGCTTCCTGCGAGGAGCTTTAGTGCTGCCCCCCCCCACCCACCCACCCTTACCTAAACAGCTGTGGTTGACCTTTAAGCGAAGCACGGCAGCGTCGACAAATGCACGCTATTCATTAATCTCACACTGAAGCGGACACAAGACGCAGGCGCAGCACTCGTGCGCCGCAGGCAAACGGCGAGCGGGGCCACCGTCCCGCACGGCGCCGCCCCCTCTTTGACCCCCTCAGGGTCACTCCTTCCAGGGCGCTGCGCGAGGCCCTCATCGGTGACCTCTCGGGGGCCTTCGGAGCACACCAACAGAAACCACGCCCGCCGGCCGACCCCCTCCTCCTCCTCCAAACGCGGCCACCGAGCTGTCAAATTCCTCAGCGAGGAGCTAAGATAGCGTCGATAGAAACGCGCGCAGTTGTCTCCGTCAACGCGGGAGCGGTCGCGGACCGATCGATCCCCGCCGCTCTAATGATGAGAGGAAAAGACGGCGCGTTGTCGCGTTTGATTTGCAAATTCCTCCATCTGCTTGCTGGCCTCTTTGCTGGGGGCCTCTGCTGCCATGAGTGATTGTCTCTCCGTCTCCGCCGGGTCCCGTCCCCTTCCTCAGCGCTCGCTCTGTCTGACCCCCCCCCCCCCCCCGCCTGTTTTCTGTTTCTGTTATATTGCTTCTCCACATCCCTCTGGGATTCTCATTCTGTCTCGTGTGTGTGTGTGTGTGTGTGTGTGTGTGTGTGTGTGTGTGTGTGTGTGTGTGTGTGTGTGTGTGTGTGTGTGTGTGTGTGTGTGTGTGTGTGTGTGTGTGTGTGTGTGTGTGTGTGTGTGTGTGTGTGTGCGCGTGCGCACGACCTCTCTCTGTGCATCTTTCTTGATGTCGGCCTTACTCACTCTCACACTCACTCTCTCTCTCTGTCTCTCTCTCTCTGTCTGTCTTCAGGGATTTCCTCCCTCGTGGCTCAGGCATCGTGACCCGCCGGCCTCTCATCCTACAGTTGGTCAACAATAAAGCAGGTGAGAGTCCCAGACCCCGGCGTCACCTCCAGCCTGCACACAGCCCGCCCGGTCCACTCCTGTGCAGCCGTGTCCTGGTTTTACCTTCAACCAGAAATTGTCGTAGTGTAGTTTTGGCCTAGCTGGTTAATGTTTATCACACTAGTTTGACAGCATTTTTGACATGACTTCTGTTTTAATGATTTGAGATCCGAGAACAGGCGTAATAAACAAATGTGTAACAAAGTCTGACAATGATTAGAGGATTTCCACTTTGACTGCAACATTTTGTCTTTGACTTCCTGGTTCCGTGACTCCCTCCGCGAGCAGAGTATGCCGAGTTCCTGCATTGCAAAAACAAGAAGTTTGTGGACTTTGAGGAGGTGCGGTCGGAGATCGAGGCAGAGACCGAAAGGATAACGGGCTCCAACAAAGGCATCTCTCCCATCCCCATAAACCTGAGAGTTTACTCCCCAAACGGTACATGAGCACCATCACACACACGCACGCACGCACGCACGCACACACACACACACACACACACACACACACAGTCGCTCACATGCTGTGCTTGATTGCATTTGTTTGCCACTAAAAAGCTTTTTTTTTTTTTTTTAAAGAAAGTGAAGTGATGCATGACGATATGACGAATTTTTGTGGTTTTGATTGTTCACACACCATTGCCCTACGGCTACAGCTAGCAGTTTGTCCTCTTCGTGACCTCTCAACCTCTCAACAAAGCAGCGTTGGTCACCTCACCCGTCGCCAGTCCGATCACGGCGTTTAACTCGGACCCCCCGGCCTCTTCCTTTCAGTGCTGAACCTGACCCTCATCGACCTGCCGGGGATGACCAAGGTTGCCGTGGGCGACCAGCCGGTGGACATCGAGCACCAGATCCGGGACATGCTGATGCAGTTCATCACCAAGGAGAGCTGCCTGATCCTGGCCGTGACCCCGGCCAACACCGACCTGGCCAACTCGGACGCCCTGAAGATCGCCAAGGAGGTGGACCCGCAAGGTGAGAGGCCGCACATGAAGCACGCACGCACCGGGAAACACTTT
This sequence comes from Urophycis tenuis, assembly GCA_036785325.1. Taxonomy (NCBI): domain Eukaryota; kingdom Metazoa; phylum Chordata; class Actinopteri; order Gadiformes; family Phycidae; genus Urophycis; species Urophycis tenuis. The sequence continues at coordinate 6,992,102 of JAXIVH010000021.1, read as the reverse complement.
CATTCAGGGCCGCAGTGGACAATGCAAAGTAACCACTCCAGCTCAACATGGGGATGGGCCGGTTCACTTTTTTTTGCTAATGCTCCACCAAGGTCTTCGCACCATTGGCGTCATCACCAAACTGGACCTGATGGACGAAGGAACGGACGCCAAGGACATCCTGGAAAACAAGCTTCTGCCGCTTCGACGAGGTAGGCACACCAGACACACTAACCCAGCGCCCGGTGAAACGGTATTTGCCCCCCCCCCCCCTCCGCTGAGGCGACGTGCTGACTCCTGCGTGTGGCTTCCCCCCCCCCAGGGTACATCGGCGTGGTGAACCGCAGCCAGAAGGACATCGACGGCAAGAAGGACATCCGCGCCGCCCTGGCCGCCGAGAGGAAGTTCTTCCTGTCCCACCCGTCCTACAGACACATAGCCGAGAGGATGGGCACGCCTCACCTGCAGAGAGCCCTCAACCAGGTCTGTAGTTACCCGCGCCCCGGCCACCGCCGGCCGCCGGCCTCTCTATAAACCTGCTGCTGTGTTCCAGCCCCCCCCCTCCCCGTTCACACTCCTACCTGGTTTTCCCCCCCCGGTGCTAGCAACTGACCAACCACATCCGGGACACGCTGCCCGGGCTGCGCAGCAAGCTGCAGAGCCAGTACCTCTCCCTGGAGAAGGAGGTGGCCGAGTACAAGAACTTCAGTCCTGACGACCCCCAGCGCAAGACCAAGGCCCTGCTGCAGTGAGTGCACCTGAGCGCCGTGCACGCACACGCACACGCACAACACACACACATACTCACATACGCACGCGCACACGCACACACAACGCACACACAACACACACGCACACACACACTAGAGTGCGGATCGGGATGGAATTTTCTGTCCAAGCCCGACCCGTGTCCGACAGAATAGTAACCGAACCCGAGCCCAATAGGCATCAAGCTTTTTATGTCTGAACCCGACACAGTTAAAGTAATTTTTTTTTCATACTAATGACACACACATTTAGTTTATGAAAGCCTGCCTTTATTAATAAGCAACTGCAAGGCATTTGGAAATGTCAACAAAACAGATGAGCGTAACACGGGGGTGTATTTCAAATCGCGTAGATGTGACCGAGCCCGACTCGAACCCGAGGATAATTTCTAAATATTTGTCCGAACCCGGCCCATTTGTCCGAACCCATCGCGTCCCGTCGAGCTTGGGTCGGGTATCCATCCTCTAACACACACACACACACCAGAACCCCCTCAAACCTGGTACTTTATTATGGGCACGGGGGCTATTAATTGTTCATGGTTCTTGATTCCGCAGTAATTCCCCTCGATTGACTTGAATTTGTTTTGTAGTGGAAGCAAATTCACGGTACAATCCTCCAGAGGGCGCTGTTGTCTTATTGCCCAACGGTTCGGTTCAGTTTGGCCAGTTCATTAAAACCCCAAACCCCCACCCCCACCACCATGCGTCCGCAGGATGGTGCAGCAGTTTGGCGTGGACTTTGAGAAGTGCATCGAGGGCTCCGGGGACCAGGTGGACACCAACGAGCTGTCGGGCGGCGCCAAAATCAACCGCATCTTCCACGAGCGCTTCCCCTTCGAGCTGGTCAAGGTGCGACACGGCACGCCCCCCGCGCCACCCGCCACCCGTGCGTGGATGGCGTGCCTGCCTGCCTGTCGCTAACGGCCTCGTCTCACTGCCTCCCTGCAGATCGTATTCGACGAGAAGGAGCTGAGGAGGGAGATCAGCCACGCCATCAAAAACGTCCACGGCGTCAGGCAAGTGGAGTGGGGGGTTTACTGGACAGCCCCTGGATTCCATATATATATATATATATATGTATATATATATATATATATATATGTTTGTTCCATGCTGACTCCTCTCCCTGTACAACATTGTAGGGGTGGTGCTCGTAACGGCCTCACTGAAGCTTTTTGTTGAGTGCTGCCATCTGTGAAGCTTTCGAAATGTGTTTCTCTGTTCTCCTCTCCCCGTTGCATCACTTCTGCTTCTCTGGTTCTGCGTGAAGAACACAAACCCCAGGAACGCGTCTGTCTGTCTCTCTCTTCCTCTGTCTCTCTCGCAGTCAATTATGACATTCAGTTGTGTCATTTGGCACACTGCTTTTTAGGGCTGCTCGATTATGTCAAAAATGATAATCACGATTATATTTATATATTTATTATATTTTGATTGATATTGTAATTGCGATTATTAAAGACGATTATTCATTGATTTAAAAAAAAAAATTCAAAAAATGTTTTTGATGGTGCGACTCAAACATAGGTCCGTTGTGGTGGCAAAATATAATATATAATTGACACTTCTCTTGCAACTTTTCCGCGACATTTGTCATAAAGGGCAGGCAGCGCAATTCTACTGAAATGGTGACGTGGTGGTAACACATAACGCTTGTCCAATGTGTTTATCAGTTTATTGAACGCCGGGTCGCTAACGGTGCTGATAGGGCACATGTCTTTGGCAATCATGTATGCGATTGCATCTGTTATTTCTTTATGCCTGCGGGAGCTGGCTGGATATGGGGTGGCATTGTAGGGTCTCCTTAATTGAGGACTGTGTTGCGGTGGCAGGAGTAGAGGAGCTTTTCATTTTTTCCTTCATTGCTTGGTCATGTATTATTACTCTGTGTGCGGACTTTTAAGTGGTCGCTTGAGGTGCAGACACGGTCGCGTGACATATCTTGCAAGTTTTCAGGCGGGGGCGGGGCGCAGCGGTGTGCGCAGGTGGAGAAAGAAGGGTTCGCTCCATTTACCACACAAAACACGGCGGGTGGCAGAATGATCGTTTTATTACGATTATCTTGATTTAATGATCAAGGGAAGCCAAAATCGTAATCGAAATCGAAATTAATTAATCGCCCAGCCCTACTGCCTTTTATCGGTTTGTCTGTTTGGATGTGGCTCCCTGTCTGTTTTGGATGCGAGTCCCTGTCTGTTTGGATGTGAGTCCCTGTCTGTTTGGATTTGGCTCCCTGTCCGTTTGTGTCCCTTTCTGTTTTATGGCCTGTCTTTCTGACTCTCAGTGGTTACCCCCGCTGCCTCGCAGCACTTTCCCCCTTCTCTCCTCCCACACCACGACACACGCTCGCACAAGTAAACACTGCTACCATGCATCCATAACCAAGGCAACGGGTTCCACATCTGGAGTTGGTTCCCGGGCACTGCCTGGTGTGTCAGGGCCCTGTGGGCAGCCTGATGCTCTATGCTATGCTCCTAGCACAGGATTGGTTGCAATTCATTTCCCCACGGGGATTAATTAAGTATGTCAGGGTCAGTGCCACAGCAGCACGTGTATACGTAGACATTGTTTTGATCCACATGTCCGTCCGTCTGTCTGTCTGTCTGTCTGTCTGTCTGTCTGTCTGTCTGTCTGTCTGTCTGTCTGTCTGTCTGTCCGTCTGTCTCTTGCGTGTCCTGTCCTCCTTTTTTTTTTATTTAACTGTGGTGTCTTTTGTCTTGCCTTCTGCGTTTGTGTCTCTTCTGTGTGCGTCTCCAGAACGGGCCTGTTCACCCCTGACCTGGCGTTTGAGGCCATCGTGAAAAAGCAGATCGTTAAGCTGAAAACGCCCTGTCTCAAATGTATCGATCTGGTCATTCAGGAGCTCATCAACACGGTCAGGCAGTGCACCAACAAGGTACTGCAGGGGCCCAGCACCTCCCAACCCAGCCTGGGCACAGGGGGGGGGGGGGGTGGGGGTGGGAGGGGAGTGTCCGGGGTTCACTGTCACTGTCACCCCCCCACCCCCACCACCGCCACCCGCCTCCTCTCTCTCTCTCTCTCTCTCTCTCTCTCTCTCTCGCTCTCGCTCTCGCTCTCGCTCTCTCTCGGACCGTCGGCGGCCCGGTGCCCAGGCAGAGCTGTCGTGTTGTGGAGTGTTGTGACCGGTCCGGTGTCGCCGTGGAGATGAGATGTTTGGCGGGGGAGGAGGGGGCGGGCTCAGGGTCGCCATGACTCCCAGCATCTCTGGTCTCATCTCGCTGGACAAGCTGCAGGTCTCACGGTTCAAACTGGCTGATTGGCTCTGCGGTTGTCCCACCAACCGAGGGAAAGGGGGAGGGGGGGGCGGGATTTGGACCAGATCAATTATGGTGATCTGTCCCCTAATTGGCCTTGTGATGCTGAGGACCGCGGCCTTGCCGAGACTCCGGAGAAAACCTGCGGCTTGTCCTACTCCGCGACTTCTGTTTTTGTTTAGTTTTGTTTGTTATTCCTTTGTAGCCTGTCCACAACCACTAACTAAACAAGACTACTTCCCCTTGTTATTTCTCTTCTCCCGTCTCTCAAATTTTCCCCCCCTCTGGACTGTCCCTCTCTCCATCCTTCTCTCTTTCTGCTGCTGCTGCCCACACTAACACTAACTCCCCGGCGCCCCCCTCCCCCCCATCCCGTCGTGCCCTCACAGAACAGGCCTCTTCACCCCCGACCTGGCCTTCGAGGCGATGGTCAAAAAGCAGATCCTCAAACTGAAAGAGCCCAGCCTAAAGTGCGTGGACCTGGTGGTGTCCGAGGTCACCGCGCTCGTCATGAAGTGCGCGGCCAAGGTAACCGGGAGGGGGGGGGCGGGGGCAAACCAGGAAGGGACGGCGGCGCGGGAGGCGGCGTCCCATCCCTGTTGTTTTTTGGGTTTATTTTCAGTACACATTCCTCCTCTGGACGGCCCCCTGGCACCCATCGCCACCCACCCTCACCGCCTTGGCCGTGTTCACCCATTTCGCTACCCTCTCCTGCTCCTCTCACCCATTTGTCGAAAGCCTACACATCCGTATGGCCCCCCCCCCCACCCCCCCACACCTTTTCCTGCTGTGCCACCTTAGTATCTTTAAAGCATCTTAAAAGATGTGCTCAAGCTCCTCCCTCCCCCATCCCCTCCTCTCCCTCCTCCTTAAAACTTCACTTTGAAGAATTAAACAGATGTGGTGACTTTTTGACTTTTTGTCATCACATGTTTATCCCCATGGGCTCCACGGCTGCACTGTGCTGCTCTTCACTGCCCCCCCCCCCCCCCCCCAATCCCCATCCCCTGCAGATTCTGGGGCCCCGGGTATCGGTCGGGTCCGATTGACACTCTGCTGCCAGCCTCTCGCAGGCGACGACGCCCGGAGAGAGACCACGGCGGCACGGCCGTTGCGTTTCCATAGTAACTGGGCGCCGCCGCCACCTTGTGGCCAGTAGAGAGCGCTGCACGCCGCTTGTTGGAGCTCCCCCACCCTGCCCTTCCACCCCCTCCCGTCTCTGACGGGAGCAGTAGCTGGAAACACTGTCCCCCGTAGCGTCTCACTCTGTCACCAACTCATCTTCCTGGACCGTCTCGACTAATGACTCACTGACATTATGCCAAGGCTTTACTATCAGCCAGGTTTGACGTGACTGCATTGATTGGCGCATCTGTGGATTATAACCTGCAGCAAGTTATTTACAAATCTAGAAATTCAATGTATTATGATATAACCAAAGATGAACACAGGAGTAATTGACCTGGTTACCTTTGCTGATACTGAAGCCTGCGCCACCCTCTATCTAACAATTCTCTTCCGATTTCAACTCTGCTGTTCAGCTTTTCTCTCACACACCTCACTCAGATGCCACACACAAGCACACACAGACGCACATGCACACACACACACACACACACACACACACACACACACACACAGACCACATACCACACACTCACATATGCACATAAACCCATCATTTCCCCCATCTTTGCCTCGTTCCCATTTTTCTGGAACTACCCGTCACCCAGATGCGTGCAGACATGCTTGTGCGGTGTGTGTCAGGGTTGTGCCAATGTTGCCTTTCAGCTCAACTCCTACCCCAGACTGCGGGAGGAGACGGAGAGGATCGTCACCACGTTCGTCAGGGAGCGAGAGGGCAAGACCAAGGATCAGGTGGGTTCACCCGGCACTCGCGCCGTGAGCCCGGACGCCTTTGCCTTCCTGTCCACGCGCTCACCGGCTGCCCCCCCCCCCCCCCAGGGCACCGCGGGGGGGGGGGGGGGGGGGCGGTTAGCTGCGGTTAGCTGTGTGGTCCCGTGACTTCACTTCCTAATTGGAAATTCTATATTAGTTTTCCCTTCATGGCCAATTAGCGCGCACTGTCGTGTATTGATGGCTGCCTCTAATCTAAGGTTCTGCTGCTGATCGACATTGAGCTGTCCTACATCAACACCAACCACGAAGACTTCATAGGCTTCGCTAAGTATGTCCTCCTCCGTTACACGCTCGCACACACAAACACACACACACATGCACACACACACACACACACACACACACACACACACACGCTCTTTCAACCCAAATGGCCCTCCCCATTTGTGTTGTAAAACATTGTGGTTGACTATGACTCACATACCCACCACCCTTCCAACCATTCCAACCAAATGTGTCTTCCCAGCTTGCCTTGCAGCCTCGTTCACGGTCCTGGTCTCAGTAGTATAAGCATCGTCACGATCATATTAGTAACGATTTAGGATGACAATCATAACCCCCTCCGCCCCCGGCATCTCCACTGCTAACTCGCATTCTCGCTTGTGTGTCTCCTGTGGTCTTGACAAGTGGGATGAACCCGTAGGCCTTGTGAAGTTGCTCGATGGAGTGGTCGTCAGTCTAATAAGGAAGCGTCTCCTCTTAGGAAAGTGCAGCTCGCCAAAAGCCAGCCTTTCGAGGTTCGATGCAGAACGCATCACCTGACAGTCGCAGGGCCGTTACCCCGTAGGCGTTGTCTTGGACTCTGTGTGTGCGTGTGTGTGTGTGTTTGTGTGTGTTTAGTGGGGAGGATGGCTTGCACAGTTCAATACAAGCGCCGATGGCCGACAGCAGCTCCCCCTGCATGCCCCGCCCCCCGGCCCCACCTCTACCCCAAGACGAGCCCCATCGAGAGCGCCCGTTTGCCAAGCGGTCCCAAAACGCGCCATACGCGTTGTCGTGTGACGCACTGTGTGTCGGGATGACGAGGAGCAGCAGCAGCAGCAGCAGCAACAGCTTGCGCAGCTGCCAATCCTGAGCGCATGTAGCCGTCAGGGGGGGGGGGGGGGGGACGCGTGATGGGTACAGCCACGGCTACAGCAGGCGTCTCCCCCCTTCCTGAGCCCCCTAGAGTAGCAATTAGAGCCGGAGCCACGGTTGGCGAGCCACGCCGCCGAAACACGCAGTGAAGCAAACCAGTGTGTCTTTGCTTGCGTGTTCACCCGTGTGTGTGTGTGTGTGTGTGTGTGTGTTGGGGTTTCCCCCTAAAGCATCCGCATGCCGGGTTGGATTGGCGTCATGTTTTCTTTGTTAGCGGTCAGCTAGGGATGTTTAACCCTTCTCCACGTCACGTCAACTTTCAGTCTTGACTACAGAAGGCTGGATGACGGCAGCCTCCCTGGGTGCGCCGGCAACAGGTGGGCCGTCAGATGGCACGCAGGGGGCTGTGTGTGTGTACGCGTGTCACCCTCCCCCAAACGCCCCATCCTTCCCCCCCACCACCACCACCACCACCAGCACCACCACCACCAGCACCACTATCCCCACTTCAACACCCAATTATCACGTTCGTTTCTGTGTGATGTCATTGCAGTTTATACTTTGTGTGTGTGTTTGTTTTGATGGCTTTAAATGATTTTTGCTTTGCGTGAACGATAATCTGTGTGATGTATTTCATCCAGTGCGCAGCAGAGGAACACAGCCACCAACAAGAAACGGGCCATTCCCAACCAGGTATGCTCCGGTCAATCTGCTTTTCCCCCCACAGCAACCTTTTATAAACGCCCATAGACCTGCCACTCTCACCAAACCTAACCCAACCTGCCCCCCCACCCCCACCCCTGCCCCGCCACCCAACACTGATCAGTCTGTCGATCACCTCTGTGATCCCAGCATTGATGCGGTCCATTGTTATCTCTGTTCCCCTTAAGTTTGTCCCTTTTTTGTTATCAGTACCAACCGTCTCACACCAAAGTGTCCAAACAGTGAGGCCGAGCCGGCGCCTCTCCTCAAGCATTGCCAAGACTTGCCGTAGTTAAAAAAAAAAAAAAAAAAAAAAAAAAATCCTTATAGAGTGGGCCATACAAAGGTGAAAGGTGCGAGTGCTTCTGCCGGCGTTCTGCCTTTCAGTTTCAGTGCAGGGGGCGTGTCGCCCCCCCCCCCCCCCCCCCCCCAGCAAGCCCCTCAGTCAGCATCCCTGCTTTACTGCATGTGGACATGCGCCTTTGCATCCCCTACCCCGCTTCACTGCTAACCTGCTTGTTGCAGTATTCACCCGCAGGCCCGGTGCCTCACAGCAACAAATAACCCCCACGTGGCTGTTTGTGGTTTTGGCCGTGCCGCTGTTTACCGGCTGATCTGGATTTTATTTACTTATTCATTTTAAATGGGGATTCAGAATTTGCATGGACCTTGAGCTGAGCGTTATGTGTGACATAACCGAATTGTGGAATCCTAGAAATAATTCTAATTGCATGTAACTCTCTTGCTCTCTCTCTCTCCCTCTCTCTCTATCTGTCCCTCCCTCTATCTTACTCTCTCTCTCCTCTGTATTTGCCTGTTCTTCCTCTATGTCTCTCTCCCACCATGTCTCGTCCCCTGTCATCCTTCATCTCTGTCCTTTTCTCTTGTTCTATGGGTCTTTCTTACTTTATGGGTCCCCACCCACCCACCTAAACCCGCCATTCCTGCCACCCCACCCCCTCCTCATCTACACACCTCCTCCCTCCCCTTCTGTATTCACCCCCCCTCCAATCTCTGTATGCTCCCTCTCTTTCTGTCTCCTCTGCCTGTGATTCTGTTCTCCCCACCCATGTTTTGAACCTCCTCTCCCCCCCCCTCCTCACCCTCCGCACCCCCTTTCCTATCACTGCAGGGTGAGATCCTGGTAAGTACACCCCCCCCCCCCTCCCCCCCGCCCCTCTGCACAGTGTCAAGCCACGCCCTGTCAGGGGACAGTGGGGCTTGGATCCACACAGGAGAACTGAGCACAACCCCAAATACCCGCCAGTTAGCTTAGATTATTTTAGCCGCTACTGTAGGGCCATGACGGGTCACTGCCCGTTAGCATGTGACGCGACGCTACTCCCCTCTGGTAGGGTGCGAGCCCGACTCTGTACTCACGCCAAGGTCCCTTCCTCCTCTCGTGCAGCTTGGCGGACTGGGAATGGGCCCCGATGAGAAGGTAGAGTCTTTCGGACTCCACGTTTTGATAACTGGGATCAACACCAATCCTAGCACGCAGCTGCCGCTAATTGGTAGCTGTTAGCCATAGCACAACAAAGGGGGTTAGCGTGATAATTTTTTGCATTATTTTTAACAAGACAGTAATTGTCTTTGTTTGAAACTCCAAAAACCACTAACCCTAACTACTACTACTACTACTACTTCAAGCACCAAAGTCACATTTTCTTAATTTGCTTATGGGAATGTCACTGTATGTACAACTTGTGCATGTTTCACACACCTGGCCAGCGACGTGGCCCTGCGTCAGTTCTCCTGTGCGTGGGTTCAAAGCCCCGCCGTCTCAGGCATGGCGACCGAAAACACAGTTCGCCTTGTGGAGAGTCGTCCCCGAAGCTCCCGCGCCGCCTGGAGGGAAACGTTACGGGGGTGCCGTGGGCGGGCTGGGCTGTTGTGTTGAGTTGAATCGCCATTTTGGATCGAGGCAAAGTATAATTCCTTTCATCCTTGAATGCGTGTGGGCCGTTTTTCGGTGATCTCTCTGCATTGACCCATCAAAAGCCAGGTGCCTCATTTAACTTTGGCAGCAGCATGTGAACTAAGGCCTCATCGTTACCTGTCCAGGTCTCCCAAGACAATGTAATGAACATTATTCCAGCCAAAACCCTTTCTTTAGATTGTGTAGTATGGAAATTTGGCTTGTGGTGTCAAATATGATAAATGTCTTGGTTGTACACAAACTTGGCAAGTCCTGTGGCCAGACTTTCACTGTTGTTTTTGAGTTTTGAAATAACAGTGAAACTGCTCTTTCACATGTCGAAACAGGATTTATCGACGTTTACTTAAAATGAATGACGTCTTGTTTTGGTAAACCTGAATTCAAACACGTATAAATGAGGCCCCGGTTCTGGTGGAGGGAGTCAAGGAAATCAAGAAACAATTTGAACAAATTTTCACATAGTCGGATCCTCAATTAACAGTGATTTATTTGACTTCAAAACAATACAAATATTTTCTGTTCAAGCAAATCTTCTTTCAAAAATCACTTCTGCATTCTCCAATTGATTTTATTTGAATGTGTTACCGAGCCAAGCTGTGTTTGTAACGTCACACAGCTGCATCGCGACCGACGGCAGTCCGGCTTCCAGGTTATTTCCATAGCGAAGGTTTCGGTCGTAGGAACAAAGCCGTAGCAACACGACAGCCGTTTGGCTTCTCCCCCCCCCCTGACTGGACTCCTTCTCCGAGCGCTCCTCCCATTAACGACTGACTTTTTTTAAAAATAAAAACCAGCCTTTTTGGAAATGTTTTTCTCTTCTCGCTGAGGGCTTCGAGGCATTTCCCCCCATCAAGGCAACTACTAATTTACTCCTCCTCTTCCTCGTTTATGTTGGCAACCTTTTAACCACCGAACCCCCCCCCCCCCAATACCTCAGCCCGATCCTCTGTCTGATGGAGAGAGGATTGTGGCGTGCAGCTCTTCTTCTCTTCTGCGTTCCGTGTAGTGCTTTTAGTGGCTGATCGGCCGCGGCATACATGACAAAATGGAGAGGTGGGGGTGGGGGGGGGGGCATGACGGCATGGAGGGCCACTCTCCGCACACCGCCCCGGAGAGTGCCTCTCAACCCGGCCTCTCGCCGTGGCTCCCTCCCTCCCTCCTTCCCTCGCTCCCTCCCTCTCCGTCCTCTCCACTCCCCTGCGTTCAGTCTCCCCCCCTCCGCCGCTAGGGTCCTGACCCCCCGTCACCCCCCCCCCCCCCCCCCCTGTGTGAAACGTATCTACCGTTTGTGGGCCACCCTCTGCCCTCGCCTCCCCCCCCCCCCCCCCCTCCTGTTGGGGTTGTTCTGATTTCTTTGGTTGTGTTCAGGCAGGGTGTGTGTTTTTTTCCGACCGCCATGCTCAAGACACCGCAACGCGCGTCCGTCCCAGTTAACCCCTTACCTGACTCATGTGTGTAGGCTGTGACCAGCCTGGTCTGTTACTAGCTCTGTTAACCCAACACTGTTTATACTAGCCGTGTACCACCCTGGTCTTTTACTAACTCTGCTAACCTGACCCTGTTTATGCTAGCTGGGTTACAGCCTAGTCTGTTACCAACTACACTAACCTGACCCTGTTTATACTAGTTGTGTTACATCCTAGTCTGTTACCAACTTCACTAACCTGACCCTGTTTATACTAGCTGTGTTACATCCTAGTCTGTAACCGACTTCACTAACCTGACACTGTTTATACTAGCTGTGTTACATCCTAGTCTGTTACCAACTTCACTAACCTGACCCTGTTTATACTAGCTGTATTACATCCTAGTCTGTAACCAACTTCACTAACCTGACGCTGTTCATACTAGCTGTGTTACATCCGTCTCTTTTACTAACCTGACGGTTTACACCGGCAGTGTACAGCCTAGTGTGTCACTAACTCTGCTAACCTCAGTGTTTACACTGGCAGTGCACAGCCTTCACTAATCACACTGACCCCGACATACCTTGGCTGACCCTTTGGCTCTTTGGACCCCACGGGAGGACGCTCTGGGCAGCCTCCTTCCACTACTGGGGAAGGAGCTCACCGTCCAACTTCTCCTCTCTAACATCCTAAACCGGCTTCCCCTTCTTAACATCCTCAATCCACTCACTCCCTCATCCTAGAGTCTTCTCTCATACGCCTTTTTCAATATGTATGCATTTTATGTCTGCCCCCCCCCCCCCCCCCCGGTTACAGTCTAGTACATGTCCCAAGTCTAATACACTCAGGTGCTGTATTCGATATGTACAGGCCCACAGTTTGCTTAGGAATATGTAGTGGCACTGGAGCAGTCATCCAGACGGTAGGTGAAGCAGGTACAGTCTTTATTAGCATTGTCGACACCGCAGTCAGGTCGCCCCCCTCCTCCTCCTCCTCCTCCTTCTCCTCCTCCTCCTCCTCCGAGCCCACCCCGACGCCCACCTGCACCGTTGTAAGCCTCCGTGAGTGTGTTGTTTGACATGTTTGACTCTCTTTACTACCACCCTGCTACATCTTTTGCCGCTATGCTGCCCTTCTCTCTCCCCAAACCCCCACCACCCTCCACCCCTCTCCCTCTTGCAGGTGATCCGCAAGGGCTGGCTCACCCTCAACATCAGCATCATGAAGGGAGGCTCCAAGGAGTACTGGTTCGTGCTGACCGCCGAGTCCCTCTCCTGGTACAAAGACGAGGAGGTAAGGGGCAACGACGGCCGTTTTGCCTGAGGGCGGGTGCCCTCTGGGGGCCACCCCCTTCAGCAAAAAAAAAACAGACAAACCTGCTTGCGGTGTAGCCCGCGTAGCCCGCGTAGCCGTGTCCTCTCCGGGGTGCAGGGGAGCGCGCGTGTTCCGCGGGACGCAGTGCCGGCAGGGTGATGGGTGCGGTGGCGGCGGTGGCGGCACGTGTCTGTCCCAGCCCAGCCTAACCAATGTGCAGACTACTGTTCAGATGCAGCCTGATGAACAGGTAGTCTGAACACTGGGCAGGCGGGGGGGTGAGGGCGGGTGAGGGCGGGCGGGCGGAGGGGAGGGGAGGGGAGGGGAGGTCGACGGGGTCGGCGCGGCCGCAGGTCACTACCCTAGGGACAGGAGGACAGAGCACACGGAGAGAGCAAACACTGCTCTGATTAAACACACACGGCTCGCGCTCACGCTCCACGTGCATGCTCCCGGTGTAGCACAGCGCCGCTCTGTTTTCAGGGAGCCCCGAAAGTTGCAGCAAAGTATGCGGACGAGAGTGCGTGCGTTCGCTGCTCCTCAAGCACCCGAACGGCGGGACGGCTTGACTGGCCGCGGCTTGACCGGCGCCCTCAGAAATGTCGCCACAAATTATCCAATCGATCCCGCAGCGTTGAACTTTTGAACGCCACTTTCTGCGCTCTGGGAGATTTCAACGAGCTCCGTCAAGCGCCCATTTACCCCCCCCCCCCCCCCTTCGACTCGCGGGCTTTTCGATAAAAAAAGCCGTAGTTTTGTGCTGCTTTTATGGACGCGCGAAAAAAAACGCCCAGCAAATGTACCTGAATGAAAGTTAACGTACTCACCCCCCCACCCCCACTGCACTCGGGGCCAAAACGGCGCCCTTCAGCCTCGGCGCGTCGCCCCCCCGGCCGCCATATCCCTGTTCGTCTTCCTCTGCGGGGTAAAAGACGTGCCTCTCGTCGCCGCCGCCGCCGCGCACTACCGTGGGGCAAACTCCCGGCCATCCCGAGCCGTGGCTGCGTGTGGAAAAAGCAGCAGCAGCAGCAGCAGCAGAAGTGCTTTTGTCTCAACATGGCTCCGGCCGTGTGTGCGAGCGAGGCAGGGAGAGAGAGGGAGAGTGGGGGCGAGTGAGCCACGCCAGGAGGAGAGCGGTGCAGGCATACTGACGTGGCAGGCGGGCTGAAATGTTCCAGCCGGGATCTGACTTTGGAATTTGCAGGAAATCGTACTGGGTTACGGGGGGGTTACGAGTGTGTGTGTATGTTTGTGTGTGTGTGTGTGGTTGTGCGTGTGTGTGTGGTTGGGTGCGTGTGTGTGTGGTTGGGTGCGCGTGTGTGTGTGTGTGTGTGTGTGTGTGCGTGTGGGGTTGTGTGTCCACGAGTGTGTGTGTGTGTGTGTGTTTGCGTGTGGGCTTGTTGACGTATGGCTGAGGTTGACCAAAGCGCGTCTCTTGACCGTGTGCCACCGGGATCATGTGTGTTTTTATCGGCGTGACGGCTTTCCGAACACACCTTGAACCCAATAAAAACGAAAAAAGCAGCAGGAAAAAAAAAAAGCATGTGTGTTTGTCCTGTTTGTAATTAAATGTGTGTGTGTGTGTGTGTTTGTGTTTGACAGGGTGGGGGAAGGGTCTTGCGCAGAACTGAATGTGATGTAACTGCTGGGCCAACACTGTGTGTGTGTGTGTGTGTGTGTGTGTGTGTGCGCGCGCGCGTGTGTGCGTGTGTCCATGTGTGCTCGCCTTAAATGCTTCCAGATGTCCATAGTGGAAGCTGGCACCCCCAACCCCCCGCCCGCCCGCCCACCCACCCCCACGGCAGTGTGCCGTCATGCACCTCCTTTCTCTGTCTCCCCCTCGTCTTCCCCTGTGAGCGCGTCTTCCAGACAGAGGAAACGCATTCCTCATGGTCTGCTCGTTAGCCGGGCGCCCTGTCCCTCCTCCAACTGTTGACCAATACTTGTCTCATAGTATAGGCCGTGCTCTTATAGTATAGGGTGTGGTCTTATAGTATAGGATGTGGTCTTATAGGCCGTGGTCTTATGGTATTGGATGTGATCTTATAGGGTGGGGTCTTATAGTATAGGATGTGGTCTTATAGGCCGTGGTCTTATAGTATAGGATGTGGTCTTATAGGCCGTGGTCTTATAGTATAGGATGTGGTCTTATAGTATAGGCTGTGGTCTTATAGTATAGGATGTGGTCTTATAGGGTGGGGTCTTATAGTATGGGATGTGGTCTTATAGGCTGTGGTCTTATAGGATGTGGTCTTATAGGGTGGGGTCTTATAGTATGGGATGTGGTCTTATAGTATAGGGTGGGGTCTTATAGTATGGGATGTGATCTTATAGGATGTGGTCTTATAGTATGGGATGTGATCTTATAGGCTGTGGTCTTATAGGGTGGGGTCTTATAGTATGGGATGTGGTCTTATAGGCCGTGGTCTTATAGTATAGGATGTGATCTTATAGGGTGGGGTCTTATAGTATAGGATGTGGTCTTATAGGCCGTGGTCTTATATTATGGGATGTGGTCTTATAGGGTGGGGTCTTATATTATGGGATGTGGTCTTATAGTATAGGATGTGGTCCTGCCCGCCCACCCACCCACCCCCACGGCAGTGTGCCGTCATGCACCTCCTTTCTCTGTCTCCCCCTCGTCTTCCCCTGTCAGCGCGTCTTCCAGACAGTGGAAACGCATTCCTCATGGTCTGCTCGTTAGCCGGGCGCCCTGTCCCTCCTCCAACTGTTGACCAATACTTGTTTCATAGTATAGGCCGTGCTCTTATAGTATAGGGTGTGGTCTTATAGTATAGGATGTGGTCTTATAGGCCGTGGTCTTATGGTATAGGATGTGATCTTATAGGGTGGGGTCTTATAGTATAGGATGTGGTCTTATAGGCCGTGGTCTTATAGTATAGGATGTGGTCTTATAGGCCGTGGTCTTATAGTATAGGATGTGGTCTTATAGTATAGGCTGTGGTCTTATAGTATAGGATGTGGTCTTATAGGGTGGGGTCTTATAGTATGGGATGTGGTCTTATAGGATGTGGTCTTATAGGGTGGGGTCTTATAGTATGGGATGTGGTCTTATGGGCCGTGGTCTTATAGTATAGGATGTGGTCTTATAGGGTGGGGTCTTATAGTATGGGATGTGATCTTATAGGCTGTGGTCTTATAGGGTGGGGTCTTATAGTATGGGATGTGGTCTTATAGGGTGGGGTCTTATAGTATGGGATGTGGTCTTATAGGCCGTGGTCTTATAGTATAGGATGTGATCTTATAGGGTGGGGTCTTATAGTATAGGATGTGGTCTTATAGGCCGTGGTCTTATATTATGGGATGTGGTCTTATAGGGTGGGGTCTTATATTATGGGATGTGGTCTTATAGTATAGGATGTGGTCCTGCCCGCCCACCCACCCACCCCCACGGCAGTGTGCCGTCATGCACCTCCTTTCTCTGTCTCCCCCTCGTCTTCCCCTGTCAGCGCGTCTTCCAGACAGTGGAAACGCATTCCTCATGGTCTGCTCGTTAGCCGGGCGCCCTGTCCCTCCTCCAACTGTTGACTAATACTTGTTTCATAGTATAGGCCGTGCTCTTATAGTATAGGGTGTGGTCTTATAGTATAGGATGTGGTCTTATAGGCCGTGGTCTTATGGTATAGGATGTGATCTTATAGGGTGGGGTCTTATAGTATAGGATGTGGTCTTATAGGCCGTGGTCTTATAGTATAGGATGTGGTCTTATAGGCCGTGGTCTTATAGTATAGGATGTGGTCTTATAGTATAGGCAGTGGTCTTATAGTATAGGATGTGGTCTTATAGGGTGGGGTCTTATAGTATGGGATGTGATCTTATTGGCTGTGGTCTTATAGGGTGGGGTCTTATAGTATGGGATGTGGTCTTATAGGCCGTGGTCTTATAGTATAGGATGTGGTCTTATAGGGTGGGGTCTTATAGTATGGTATGTGTATGTAGTGTGTAGTATTGATCGCGTCTCCAAGGTGGAGTTGATTTAACACGAATGCTGAGATGAGCAACCTTTGCCAGTTCAGCCGATGATGAAGGAGTTTCCCTGGAACATCTACTAAACGTTGTAAGTGAGCACATCGTGGACTCTTCTGGTCCACGATGTGCTGTCTTACAAAGTTTAGTTTGAGAAGCTGGCACCCCCACCCCCCACTTATAGTATAGGATGTGGTCTTATAGGCCGTGGTCTTATAGTATAGGATGTGGTCTTATAGTATAGGCCGTGGTCTTATAGTATAGGATGTGGTCTTATAGGGTGGGGTCTTATAGTATGGGATGTGGTCTTATAGGCCGTGGTCTTATAGTATGGGATGTGATCTTATAGGCTGTGGTCTTATAGGGTGGGGTCTTATAGGCCGTGGTGTTATAGTATAGGATGTGGTCTTATAGGGTGGGGTCTTATAGTATGGGATGTGATCTTATAGGCTGTGGTCTTATAGGGTGGGGTCTTATAGTATGGGATGTGGTCTTATAGTATAGGATGTGATCTTATAGGGTGGGGTCTTATATTATGGGATGTGATCTTATAGGCTGGGGTCTTATAGTATGGGATGTGGTCTTATAGGCCGTGGTCTTATAGTATAGGATGTGGTCTTATAGTATAGGCCGTGGTCTTATAGTATAGGCCGTGGTCTTATAGGGTGGGGTCTTATAGTATGGGATGTGATCTTATAGGCTGTGGTCTTATAGGATGTGGTCTTATAGTATGGGATGTGGTCTTATAGGCCGTGGTCTTATAGTATAGGATGTGGTCTTATAGGGTGGGGTCTTATAGTATGGGATGTGATCTTATAGGCTGTGGTCTTATAGGGTGGGGTCTTATAGTATGGGATGTGGTCTTATAGGCCGTGGTCTTATAGTATAGGATGTGATCTTATAGGGTGGGGTCTTATATTATGGGATGTGGTCTTATAGGCTGTGGTCTTATAGTATAGGATGTGGTCTTATAGGCCGTGGTCTTATATTATGGGATGTGGTCTTATAGTATAGGATGTGGTCTTACGCGGAAATTCCACTGGTTGCGGAACGGCTGCAGATCCGCTCCGCTGCGGAACGGCTGCGTACTTCAACTCCGTCAAAACATACTGGTTCCGTCCGTGCTCCGCTCCGTTGCGGGTCCGCCTGTTGTGACAGCTGTCCGAGGGCGCACGAGATCTCGCGAATTGACACATAATCACGCGATATAACCGGTCGAGAACCACAAAGCATTTACAATGTTTTTGAGTCCATTCCATAGTCAGGAGTAGAAGAAGATCGTTATCCTTGTAAAAAGGATTTGACTGGTCAAAAATCACTGGGTGATTTTGAACACCGATAATTAGACACTCTTCATCCATGATGTCGAGGTTAAAAGCCGCCTCGAACCTGACCTGTTGACTTCAGGTCTGTCCCCGCTCATTATGATGTATTAAATTGGTGAAATACGATCCGCTGAGAACCAGAGGTATTTTATTTCGAAAATAAGTCGGATGTTTTATTTTGTATCTGTGCACGACTTCCTGCTCGAACGAGTCGAATTTGATGCGCCGTGCTCGGGCGTCCGTCAAAAATAGAAGCTCTGCGTATCGTTTGCGAGGGCTGGCGGATGACGGAGCCGTTCCGCACCCACGACGCAGCGGACCCGGAGTCAGTGGACGCTCACACGTTGATTATAACGGATGCGTATCGGCTCCGCCGCCGCAGCGGAGCGGATCTGCAGCCGTTCCGCATCCAGTGGAATTGAGCTTTTAGAGGGTGGGGTCCTATCAGTGGCGGTTCTACATTGAATTACGCCCCGGGCGATTTTTATTATTATTTTTTTTAAGTTCTTGTGCCGCCCCCCCAAAGTGCCGCCCCGGGCGGCTGCCCGGTCTGCCTGTGTCTAAAACCACCACTGGGTCTTATAGTATAGGATGTGGTCTTATAGGCCGTGGTCTTATAGGGTGGGGTCTTATAGTATAGGATGTGGTCTTGTAGTATTGATCGTGTCTCCAAGGTGGAGTTGATTTAACACGAATGCTGGGATGAGCAACCATTGCCAGTTCAGCCGATGATGAAGGAGTTTCCCTGGAACATCTACTAAACGTTGTAAGTGAGCACATCGTGGACCAGAAGAGTCCACGATGTGCTGTCTTACAAAGTTTAGTTTGAGAAACAAACCAAACAAAGTACGGGACACATTCAGGAGCCCTGAACGTTGACCCGAACCCACAACACTTTATGTGTGATACTTATATGCACTTTGTACCTGCACATCTGCATCTGTACCTTTTAGGTCATTCCCCATTGCTGCTTCTGTTTTGTTCCATGCCACCTTTATTTCATTCTGTTTTATTTTTCTTTGATGTTCCTACCATGTTGGAACGCGCCTCGTCCAAAACATTTCCCTGTACAGTGTGACTGTAGGTGACGCTGCACACTTGATAATGGACGACTTGAGCGACGCGCGACCCCTGATGGCCTGTGTGTGTGTGTGTGTGTGTGTGTGTGTGTGTGTGTGTGTGTGTGTGTGTGTGTGTGTGTGTGTGTGTGTGTGTGTGTGTGTGTGTGTGTGTGTGTGTGTGTGTGTGTACGTGTGTATACGTGTGTACGTGTGTACGTGTGCTTCGCAGGAGAAAGAGAAGAAGTACATGCTTCCCCTGGACAACCTGAAACTCCGAGACGTGGAGAAAGGCTTCATGTCGGCCAAGCACGTCTTCGGCGTCTTCAACACGGAGCAGAGGTCAGAGGTCGCCTGCGGTTTGCGACAGCCTTTTTTTTTTCGTTTCCTCCAAATGTTTCCACGATGACTTCCGTGGGTGACTTCAGTGGCGTGACCGGCCTGTTTTGCGGTTCCTCAGGAACGTCTACAAAGACTTGCGGCAGATCGAGCTGGCTTGTGACTCCCAGGAAGACGTGGACAGCTGGAAGGCCTCGTTCCTCCGGGCGGGGGTCTATCCCGAGAAGGACCAGGTGAGCGTTGGCTCAGCCCCAGTGGTCGCCCTGTCCCTTCCACTCAGCCCCCTTTTACGTCTTTTAATCCGGCGAAACCAACAAACCTGACGTCCAAATTGAAAACCATTTGCCTATTTGTGTTTGATTTTTTTTTTTTTGTGTGTGTGTGTTCGCTGCCCCCTGCAGGTGGAGAACGAAGAGGCGGCCCCCGCCGACACGTTCTCCATGGACCCGCAGCTGGAGCGACAGGTGGAGACCATCCGCAACCTGGTGGACTCCTACATCGGCATCATCAACAAGTCCATCCGGGACCTGATGCCCAAGACCATCATGCACATCATGATCAACAGTGTAAGTCGATGCGTGACGCGCACCACGAGCACGAGAGGCATCGCGTAGGCGGCTGACGAACGCAAAGCCCTGACGGAGTCCGAAACTCGTCTCTTATGTCCCATCTCCCCCCCCCCAGGCCAAGGACTTCATCCATTCGGAGCTGCTGGCCTACCTCTACTCGGCCGGGAACCAGAGCAGCCTGATGGAGGAGTCGGCCGACCAGGCGCAGCGGCGGGACGAGATGCTGCGCATGTACCAGGCGCTGAAGGAGGCGCTCAACATCATCGGCGACATCAGCACCACCACCATCTCCACCCCGGTGCCGCCGCCCGTCAACGACGGCTGGATGCAGGAGTCCAGGTGAGCCACGAGAGTCCGAAGGGACGGCCTCTGAAGGAGACCTGCGTCTCTTTGAGACTTGTGGGGGGGGGAGCATCCCAGAGAGCGTCCTGACTTGTTTGCATTGTCGCTCGCTCGCTTGTCGTGCCCGTCGTGTTTTTTTTTTTTTTTTGACGCACTGCTCTCCGTCGATGGGCGGCGTCCCTCCCTCAGCTCCAACCACAGGGCGGCGCCGCCGGCCTCGGGACCCAGCCGCCCCCCCACCGTCCGGGGCACCACGCCGGGGCCGCCCCTCAACCCCTCGCCGGCGTTCGGGGCTCCGCTCAACCCCTCGCCCGCGTTCGGCGCGCCTCCCATCCCCTCACGCCCGGGCCAGCCCATGAACGCCTTCGGCGGCGGCCAGGACCCCTTCAGCGCCCCGCCACAGATCCCCTCCAGGCCGGCCCGCGTACCCCCTGGTGTTCCCAGGTAAGTTGGTAACCACCACCACCACCTCCTCCTCCTCCTCCTTGTTCTCCTCCTCCACCTCCTAACAATGCATATGGCATTGTTAGCTATGACCTTTAGAGTGGAGAACCAGAGGCGGGAGCCATTCGCCCGTGACTATTTTTTTATCTTAGTGTTTCCACCTCCGGGCTTCAGCTCTGTCCTGCACACTCTCAACAATGACACATTGTCCGGACCCCCCCCCTCCCCCCCAAGCACCGGGTCTGGGCGTTCACCCTCACACGCCTTTCTGTGAGCACGCTCTTCTCCCCCCGCTGCCCTCTTCTTCCAACCCCCCCGCCCTCGTCTCCTCTCTGTGGGGGGGGGGTGGCGGGTGGGTGTGGTGGGGGGCGGGGGGGTTTGTAATGGTTGTGGGTTTCTGTGTGAGAATGCTTCAACCCCTGTTCTCTGGTCTTCTCTACCCCCCTGCAGCCGAAGACCCCCCGGTGCTCCGTCTCATCGGCCCACCATTATCCGTCCCGCCGAGCCCTCCCTGTTAGACTAGCACCGTGGCCAGGCCGCGCGTTTGTCGGTGTGGGCGTGCGCGCGCGCGCGTGTGGGTGTGTGTGCGTGCGTGCATGTGTGGGTGCGCGCGCGTGTGTACATGCATGCTAGGCCCAAGAGAGGGGGGGGGGGAGGCCAGAGTGCTGTGGTTGCCTTGATATCTGTGCAGTTGTATGCATCGTCCGTACCTTGGGTCAAACCGTAGTCTATCCCAATGCAACGTTCATAAGCTGCTAATACCGTTGACGTTTAATCCTCAGTCGCCACCAGCAGGTGGAAGTCTGTCAGGGGGGGGGGGGGGACCTTAACAGCAGCTTTTTAATGAACTTGTTTATGGCATAGGCTGGGTTTGCTCTCCCCTCTCCTCTTCACATTTTAAGACTGTCCCCGAGACCCAACTCTAGACTCTCTGTGATTTAAGACAGGCTGATCCTCTCCTTGATGTATTTTTTTTCCTCTCCGGATTTCCATTTTCTAACTGACGTCAGAACGAAACATTATTATCATTGTTGTTATGGTGTTGATGTTGATTACATGTGTTTTCCTTGTGAAATTTTATTGGAGTGACACCCCCCCCCCCCCCCTCCTCCCCCCTACCATTTTTTTAAATGTCCCACCTGTAATGGAGCTTTAAGACTGAATACCCAACGTAACAACAACCTAATTCCTTTGCCACAAGGGAGAGGTTAGGGATTGGGTATGGAGGACTACTGAGTCAGCATGTCAGATGCAGGGCACACCCACACGCACACGCACACACAAGTGCTTCTTCTATGTATAACTTTGATCCGCTGGGGTCGTCTCCGTTGACCACTTTAACCCAAGCACTTGACCGTTCAGCCTTACACACACACACACACACACACACACACACACACAGACACACACACACCAGGTTCCCCTCACAGTACTACTATGAGCCATTGCTCCAAGTACTTGACCCTTCAGCCTTACACATGCACACACACACACACACACACACACACACACACACCAGGTTCCACTCACAGTACTACTATGAATCATGGCTCGGTTTCTCTGTGCAGAGAGAAAAAGGCAGACGACACACACACCCACACACACACATACACACAAACAGCCTCCACCCCTTTCCACCAACACACACACACACACGTACTGTGGATGCGGGGTCCTGTTTAGAAAGACATAAGTGATACTAACGGAAGCACTAACAGCGTTTTTAATGTAGTGAAGGTAGATTTGGGTCATCTTGCCGACGCGTTATTTATAACCGGGATATGTATAATTTCCTCTGTGGTGTTGATTATAATATAACTGGTCCATATAACTTCTTTTTTTTTTTTTTGCTAAGGGGCGGGGGCCCCTTTCCCCCCTGTTTGCTAAACCTCTGGTCTTATGAGGTGGCGAGTTTTTGTTTCCATGGTCAGAGTTGTCTTTGGAACGTTGTGTTTTTCCAAAGCGGAAATTAACGGGAAAGGGGAGGGGGAAGGAGGCAGGGGCGCAGGCAGGCACAGATGAACCCCCCTCTCTCTCTGTATCGTTTCTCCTATTTTTCTTTTTTGTCATTATTCGTCTGGAGGGAGGGTTGCTTGATCTGTGGGCTGTTATTACTGCCTGTTTCCTAATGATATGAGTAATTGGGGGGGGGGAAGGTGGAGGTGGTAAAATGCACATCCTGTTTATTGCATCTGGTTCCACTGTCTTGTTCCCAGCCCAGAGCACAGAACGAATGTACCCAAACCCAATCCGGCATCATGACTAAAACCACGATTATTCTGACACGATGTGCGTTTTCCTGCGCTTTTCCGGGAGAGAGTTTAAGATTAAGAACCAGTCAGGCGTTGAACTCTCCCTGGCTCCGGCCTCCTACTTCTGTCTGGTGGAGGGGAAAAAAAATTTATACTCTTTGTTTTGCAAATCCTTGTCAAGTGCCTGTAGCAATTAATGGATTTGAATAAACAAATTGAACCACTTTTGGAAATAAGTCAATAAAGAGGTGATGTGTACAATAAATGGGTGCGTCTCTGGTGGTTGGTGTCTCCTTGTGTCCCATAGCAAGCTCCTGTATCCTTCCCTGTTCCTACACAGGCTTTCCTCTACCACTCCAGTCTTTCTCCTCACTGTCCTTCCTGCCACTAAATGCTCAAGGAAACTGAAAACTCTGCACTGGATTGGACATTGATTGACACAGTATGGTATAGGCTATTGGTTTCTCCAGAGCATTTCGTGGTACCATTTTTGTTTTTGTTTTGTCAACCTTCTTTTTTGTGTCCTAGCATTGTCAACACCAATGCAAAAGAAAATGTTACATATATATTTTGAAGTTGTACGTTTCAGTAAGTCGTTGATGTTTTAAAAATATCCGATACACAGTGACAGTTGCAGTGCAACGGACCAGTTTGTTGTCGTCTTCTATCATCCTGACAGGGGGGCAAAAGGGGCACTGTTTAAACGACCCAGTGGTCTGTGCAGCACTGTGTGGGACGGGCCATTCCGATTCCATTGCCCCCCCCCCCCCCCCCCCCCCCCCAAGCTCCAAAGTGAATGGAGTCTGCGGTCTTGAATGTGCAGGTGCTCACAGTGAGAGAGATTGATTTAAACCTTGATCGGTTGTTCCTGAACAGGCGGCCGGCCCCCCGACGGAACCAGTGGTGATTGCGCCCACCGACCGGACGCCATTTTGCATTCCACAACGAGAAATTGACATCCGAAGAAATGCCGTTGACCTCGGTTTCACACCAAAGAACAACGCCCGGTTCTTCACCACGTCTCCGTTAGGGGGTTATTGCACATGGGTTCACAGCCCATAGTCTGATCTTGAAAATAACACTATATTTCCAATATATTTAAACCAACGCCTTTACAGAAGCTGCCAAGCGCTGATGTCACTTTCTGCCCACTAGTTTTTATTTGTATTGCTGTATAGGCCTGCTCATTGGGGAAATGTGCATGTGTTATCAATTATGCATAATCTAATGCTTCCCTCTTCCCAAATTGAGAGATCAAATCAAACATTGACGTTGGCTTCCCTTTTTATCCAGCGCAAAAAAATGATAGGTTTGTATAGAAGACATGAGTGCATTTCCTTTATTCAAACAATCAAATATGGGCTATTCACTACAATGGTATGCTCAACAGTAGGCCTGCAAATAACTGGTGAACATACTGGATTGTTGACAGAGTAAGCTACGTGATGTAGAATTGATTAGAATTGAGTTTGTCATGAAATGAGGAAAGTATTGAAATGTTTGAATGTGTGCCCTTAAAACTTTCATTATTTAAAAAAAGTTTCATTATTTAAAATGTTTTTCCATCCAAACTATTGATCATGAAAGGGAACATTATGGTATAAATTAGACTTGTGTGGGTAGACTGCCTTGTGCTCAAGCTGAGACAGCACAGCTGTCTAAAAATTTGATAAATCCTTTTGAAAATGTTGTAAATACATATTGTGGCATGTTTGTGGCACTGTTGACTGACTTGCTGACTTTGTATGTGCTTTTAACCACTTGTTAGTGTATGTAGGTCTACTTTGGGGGGTAAATAGGTTTTTATTTGTTCATGTTGAGTAATTTTGGTATGACAAAATGCAAAATAATCCTAAATTATATTAAAGATAAAAAGTGATTTCATGCATCTTAAATATGTAAATAATGGTTGGTACTATGCTTCTGTCTATATCTGTGACCTACATTGATTTAGTAAACGCATGCCCTTCGCAGTAGTGGACTTTTTAAGAAGTAGCCTCCATACTTGATCTCTTGCCCCAATTTTCCATAGAGGGGCAGTTAGGAATTCTGTACATAAGACCTCATTTCCAAGAGAGCCGTGAGTGAGTTATTTATTGCGAGAGACGTTTTCAACAGAATAATAGAATGTTAGAAATAAAACCAACCTTGTATGGCATTGCATTTTGAGGGACTTGTGTCTCAGCAGCAGCGTTATACTTCCTGGTAGGCTACTGCAGTGGCGGACTGAAGTTACCTAGGTTCATGCCATGCAAGGTTAGTTTTATTTCTAACATTATTCCGTCAACACACATTTACATCAATAGGCGTTATAATTTATTTGCCACGGGTGTACTGTGGAGTGGGTAAGACTGTTTTTATTTGCAGGCTAGCCGAAACCGTTGACCTGCGCTATAGCCTAGCACCAGCAAACTCTGCAACTAGAAGAACAATGCAATTTGTTGAAAACGTCTCCAATGACAAATAACACACAGGCTATAACAAATGAAGTCATATGTCGAGAACTCTGAACTACCCCTTTAAAATAAAAACTGAGGTAGGCCTTTAATTGAACATTCTCACTCAGAACCAATGTCGGCACCGCTACTGTTGTCGCGCTATAGACACCGCAAGCAAAAATCTACCCTAAAAAAACTAGGTGGAGGGCCCTTTCTTGTCCTCAAAGAGCCACCGTAGTGTGTAGATCTGCGCGGAGGCGACGGCCAGCATGACGAGCAGGCTGACTGCGGACCAGAAGGAGACTCTCCACAGGTTGTCCTCCAGGAGGTAGCGGTCGCGCGCCTCCGTGTTTCTCAAAAGGTTCTGGAAGTGCCGAGTCCTCTCAAGATGTCGGTTAACGGAGTCCAGCGTCGTCTGTGGACGACGGGGAAAGAACAGACATGAGTCCAGACCCGGCGTCAAGAGGGGGCGTGAGGGGGCATCGCCCCCTCATGCGGATTGTCCCGCCCCCTCAGTCAAAATGTGGTATTTTCTTCTTTTAAAAAAAAAATGTTTTCAGTAAAAACAACAGAAAACTCAACTGACTTGTTCAAACCAAAATTAACAGCATGGGTAAATAAAAAAAAACAGTTGTGCAATCCCAAATTCCGACTCTCCGAAACTCGAAATTCCGACTTTCCAGTTGTCCTTGAACTTCAAGGACAACTGGAAACTCGGAACTGCGTGATGGGTTCAACAACACTTGAACACATCACGCAGTTTACGTTACGCCGTCAGACGTCAGTGCATCATCCCGCCACAAACAACAAGAAACGAAGCGCAAGCTAGCAACTACATTTTAATTCAGGAGGATGGATATTCGCAAATGGTCGAAAAAGCCAGAAACTACACCGCCGGCGGCATCCCCGCCACCTGGCAGCAGGAGCACCGGAGAAGCCGAGGAGCACCTGCCGAGGCCAAGTTGTTCGGAGAAGGAGCCGCGGGTTCAGCCTTGCAGTGAGGAGGGTGAACGGCTGGGGCCGGGGTCGGGGGTCGGGGCCGGCGCCCCACAGCCCCTGAGCCGGGTTCACCGGGAGCGGAGAGCCCGCCGCCGTCGCACTCACAGCAGCAGTATGTATTAACACCAGAGGACCTCGGCGTTGACAAGCCAGCCCAGGTTCATCTCAGGCAGTTTCCAAAGAGACAACAGCATAATAATGACTGTAAACGGTCATTTTCAGCTAATTGGTACAGCAGGAGAGACTGGCTTGAATATTCGCAGCAAGCAGATGCAGCCTTTTCTTTTCCCTGCAGGAGGCAGGGGGGGAGGGGCAGCCGCGGCCTACTGGTTAGGGCTTCGGATTTGTAACCGGAGGGTGGCTGGTTCGAACCCCGACCAGTGCGCACGCCCTTGAGCAAGGCACCTAACGCCTCACTGCTCCCCGAGCGCCACTGTTGCAGGCAGCTCACTGCATCGGGTTTAAGTGTGTGCTTCACCATCACTGTGTTCTGAGTGTGTCACTAATTCACGATTGGGTTAAATGCAGAAGACCAAATTTCCCTCACGGGATCAAATGAGTAATTATTCTTCTTCTTCAGAAAATTTGGAGGGAATGGCAGTGACTCAGTTTTCCCAAAAACTGGGTATGCTAATTTGAACAGAGGTGTGACCAGAATGTCATGTGCGGGTGGGCATGAGGCTTCTTTGGGGGGGGCAACATTTTTTTGAAAACATTTTGAACAAAATTTGTGTTCACTAGTCATTATGGAGGCTATTAGGCCGTGTGCCTGATGGCTTGCAGTGCACCAACCACCAAGTGCAGTTTTGACGTTTGTTCTCTATCCTGAAAGAGAGCCCCTGGAGATACAGGTGATGGAAAAAAAAAACATAAAACCCATGTGTAAACTTTGCCGACTTTGCTGCTGCTGGCTTTTACTCCCATCGGAGTTGGACATCTATGAGAATACAATACCGGAGCTCATAAACATTTTTTTCTCCAGTTTTCATTAGATTGACAAAGGGTGGGCAGGGCTTGTCCCTGGGTGGGCACCACCCACCCCAGCCCACCCGTGGCCACGCCCCTGAATTGGAAGCACGCTAATGATGAGGCAAAGGGATTTAGCCGGCATAGTAACAGCAAAGAGCATCAAGCATGCATGGCTAGCTGGAAAGAGAAGGAAATGCGATGCAACACAGGCAGTGAAATTTCAACCATGGTTAACTCTAATCAGCTTGCGCGAAACCGCCTGTATGTGTCTGCAATTGTAGACATGATTGAATTTCTTGTCTCAAACAAACTGCCTCTGAGGGATGAAGTGGATTCAGTCGATAGCAGAGAGGCAAAACCAAGAGCTTGCAAAGGCTTTCAGTACAATTCCAAAAAACGCAACATACACATCACATGATTCAAAATCACATCATTGAACTGATGAGCATGATCGTAACAGAGCAAATGGTTAAAGGTGTTGGGGAGTCATGGTTTACACTCAAGGTGGATGGAACTAAAGACCCGACAGGCAGTGAAAATGTGTCTATAGTTGTGCGTTATATGGACAAGGACTACAAAATGCAAGAGAGGCTGTTATCAATGCAGACAACGGACAAGTGTGATGCCCAGTCACTCACTGTTGTGCTTGATGAACTGTCAAATGCTGGTCTCGACGCAAAACAAAATTCTTAGTCAGCGTTATGACGGAGCGTCATGTCGGGACGAGAGGGAGGCATCCAGAAGCTTATTCAAAATAAGTTAAACAGAGAAGTGCCTTACATCCATTGTTTAAACCACCAATTGCATTTGGTGGTCGTGCATGCTATTTCCTCAGAGAGTGCAGTTGGGGATTTTTTTGGAAGTTTGCAATTCCCTTTATAAATTTCTGAAAAAGCCCACTGTAGCCGCACAGTACAAAGGAGAGAAGCTTAAAAGGCTGTTAGAGCAGCGATGGACTGGACACCTTGACACGGTGTCTGTGGTGCTGAAGTCACACACCGCACTGGTGGACTTCCTGAAAGAAATCATGGGAGCAAGTGCTGACGTGAAAATTGAAGCTGTTGGACTTCACAAGGCCATCACAGAACGGAGCTACAAATTTCTCACCGGTGTGATGCACAAAGTATTGGGGCTGATGGACCCAGCCAATCGGATGCTGCAAGCCGAAGAAACAGATCGAATCACCGCAGTACGGCTCATTCATAGTGCCTCCTCTTGCATGGAGGATCTACGATCAGATGCGGAATTTCTGAAACTGTGGGCTGACAGTGGGGATGCAGGTGATGGCGCCAGCGCGCCCGCTCCTTCAAAACGACAGCGGCAGGCCACCAGGACGCTACAAGACTACGTGGTGAGTGAAAGCCTTGGGCAGCGCGAAGTGGACATTCAACAAGTGTGCAAGCGGCTGTTTTTTGGCATCATCGACTCTATTCTGAGTGAAATGGCTGCACGTTTCAGCGAGCGTAATGGGAAATATATGGGAGCCTTGGACGCTTTGGACCCCGCCAGTGTGACTTTCCTGGAGGCCGAGAAAGTGAAACCACTACTGGATTTGACAAACCACAGTCATGGTTGAGGCACAGTTCACCGTTGCACAAGAGTTTTTGAAAAGCAGGTGCACAGGCCAGGGCGAAGAGAAAGTGACTTTGAGTCACCTTGTTGCAAAGGAGTCCAGGGTATTAAGTGCCATGCCAGCGGTAATGACAGCATTCAAACACGCACTAACATTCGGGGCATCAACTGCTACATGTGAAAACTCATTCTCCACGTTAAAGAACATATTTACTGAGCACAAACGCAGCATGTTGCATCGACGGAAAGCCCATCTCATAGAGCTGGCCTTTGAGAATGACCTCAGTCGGAAATTCAAAGATGAATGGAAGGAGATGCTGTTAAGGAGGTTCCACTTGTCAGGAAAGAGGAGACTGCAACTCTACTGAAGGTAAGAGCTGGTTATTTTATCATTTGTATTGTTGCTACTGTTTGTTAGCAATGTGGTTATTGATCATACGTTGTTGGATATGTTAAATCAGCGCATTTGATCTGTGGAGTCTGTTTTGATGTTGCTCTGTTATGTTTTCTCATTCGAGCAACATCATGTAACATGTCACTGCCCCCCCCCCCCCTGTACTGAGCTGGAGCCAGTGTCGTGCCAAGGTAGTTACCTCCGATAGAATTTGTATCCCCTGGCCGCGGGAGCGCGCATACACTCAGGGAGGTGGAGCTACGTTTCTTCGCGTCGTTTTATCAAAAATGTTTTTATTCTGCTGTATGCTACTACGTGTTAACGTAAATTTATACTATTCAGTGTTCTACATTGACAATGTCGTATCTTTTTCTGACAGTTGTATTTAACCACGTAGGCTAGACGATTACTTAAGCTGTGAATTCAAGATCACATTGACTCGAAATGTAGGCTACATTAAACCATAAAGGTAATAAAAGGCTGGTCTTTTGTTTTGTGAATATTTCAGGTCATGTCTCTCTAAAGGACTCTAGTAGCATACAGCAGCGAATAAACGTAGCTCCACCTCCCTGAGTGTATGCGCGCTCCCGCGGCCAGGGGATACAAATTCTATCGGGGGTAACTACCTTGGCACGACATGAGTGAGCAGACATCCCAAGTCTGACTCCGGCCGGCATAGCGTCTCCCTGGTGCAAGAAAATCATGCACAATCTCCTAAATCCGACCAAATCAGCGAGAGAGAGAGAACGCCCAACGATTGAAGCGCAAGAGAGCACTTGCCCTACTTGGGCAGAGTTGCTGCCGTGATGGGAATGGAACCCTGTGATTGGCCGCTTGTACTGACAGCCGACCAATCGAATCGCGGTTTAACTAATTATTCCACTGTAATGTTTTGCGCGATCAGCAATACTGCAGTCTGTCTGCCAAAGCTGAAGCGTCATGGCAAATGCAGAGCGACCTAAAAAGCGAAAATAAAAACACCCATTTCACTTCAGACTATACAAAGGTTTATTCCTGTACGCTGCACTGTCTGCAACAGTGACCTCAACATTTCCTATGGTGGTTTAAATGATTGCAAAAGGCATGTTGGGGTGATTTAAAAACGTGTATTAAATGTGTTTTTTGTAACCTGTACTGACTAGGCCTATAACAGAGTTCAGAGTATGAGGTAAAGTATAAGTGTGTGTGTGTGTGTGTGGGGGGGGGGGGGGGGGGGGGGGGGGGGAGAGAACAGACATGAGTCATCATGAATCTCAGTGACTTTGTTTACAATGAAAACCACAGAAAAACTTCTGATATTGGGTCCGCAACATGTGCAGCACGCCACGGTCCAAATTATTTGTCTCTGGATTTGAACTCAGAACTTAGCCTGGGAATTCCCATTCTGCCTTGAGCGCGATTTCATTCTCACCGCAAAGACAGCCTGGAAACCACCGCCCTTATTTTCCCCTGAGTTAGGGAACCAATCACAGAACGGGGGGCAGCAAGACGATGAAGACGTCTATGCGCGACACCGAAGCTTGTAGCGTGTTAATCCAACATGGCAGCGGACACAACGTTACCGTTCGATGCAGCCTTAGAAAGTGTATTAAGTAGGTTTTGTAGCAATTAATTAAATTTTAGTAGCTAATTTTTTAGTAGCAATTGGCTATGAATCGCGCGCAAAGCAGCATGTGAAGAACCAGACGCCATTTGATAGACATTCGTAGCGCCCAATAAACGGCTCTAGGCATTCGTAAACCACGCCTCAAATACGAGAAAATGCACACCTAGTTCCCAGACCACCATCTCATCGAGATGTGGACGCGTCAGCCAGGCTACTCAGAACTCAGAACTGCGTTGAAATGGACCTTACCCTGATGTCCTCCAACTTGTACCCCACCAAACCGTCTGTCGGGTCCATCTCCCCCCACGTGACGTCCCCTCCGTCGCTAACGACCACCTCGAAGAAAACCATCTTCTCCGACAGCTTGCTGTAGCTGTTGTCAAAACACAGCCGATAGTCGCCGTACTGGGTGGCGTCGATTCTGTTTTAATAAAAATAATCATTAATTGAATTTATATTCAGCCTTTCAACGACCCGAGGACACATACAAAGAGAGGGTGAAGAGACAAACGGGGGGGAGGGGGGACGAGGGAGAGACAAGAAAAGCAAGATGATGGAGTGGAATACGGGGGGGAGGGACAGGATAGTAGTTATGGGGTAGTGGAGGTCGTAGGCTTGGGAAAAGATGAAGGTTTTCAGACAGGAATTGAATGTGAGGAGTGAGGGTGAGTCGCGGACAGGTTGGGGGAGAGTGTTTCAGAGTCAGGGTGCTGTGCGGGAGAAGGCTCTGTCGACGAAGGATCTGAGTTTTGATCTGGGTAATGTGAGGGAGAGAGTGGAGGAGGATCGGAGGGCACGGGTGGGGCGGTGGGGGATGAGGAGGTCAGACATGTGGGGGGGGGGGGGGCGGGGGGGGGGGGGTGCACTTCACTTTGGGGGCTATGGGAAGTTTAACCTCCTTTTATTTGAGGAAATGACGTCATGTGGATTCTATCAATAATGGGTCTACTTTTTGGGTAATTTAGGTGTTTTGTCAATTACAAAAAAATGTTTTACAGAATGGTTATCGATTAGCACAGTGGAAATAATAATTGTGTTTATTATACCAAAAATGTAAATGAATACAAACAGGACCAGCATTTCTTGATTAGCTTCCATCTCAGGACTGAATTACTGCCTTCAAGGGGTAGTTGAGAATTTTGGACATAGGACCTCATTTCCAAGTTGGCCTGTGTGTTATTTAACATTGGAGATGTTTTCAACAAATTTCATTTCATACAGTTCTTCTAGTTGCAGAGTTCACTGGTGCTAAGCTAGCGCAAGTCAACGGTTTTGGCTAACCTGCAAATAAAAACAGTCTTACCCACTCCACACTAGGCTACACCCAAGGCAAATAAAATATACCGCCAGACTATCGATGTAAATGTCTGTGTTGATAGAATAAAAATAAAACCAGCCATGCATGGCATTGCATTTTGAGGGACTTGTTTCTCAGCAGCAGCGTTATGCTTCCTGGCAGTAGGCTACAGCAGTGGCGGACTGATATTACCTAGGTTACCGGCAGAGTCCCTCAAAATGCGATGATTCGTGCGATGCAAGGTTAGTTTTAGATATTTACATTTACATCGATAGTCTGGCGTTATAGTTTATTTGCCTCGGGGTACTGTGGAGTTGATTTTTATTTGCAGGCTAGCCGAAACTGCTGACCTGTGCTAGCCTAGCACCAGTGAACTCTGCAACTAGAAGAACTGTATGCAATTTGTTGAAAACGTCTCCAATGATAAACAACACACAGGCTAACTTGGAAATGAGGTCCTATGTCCAAAATTCCAAACTACCCCTTTAAAGTACAGGGTTATATTTTGACATTGAGATGTAGGATATGTGAAGGAGGTCGAGGGCACCAGCAGAGGTTTGTACGCACTCCCTTTCCACCGCACACATGAGCGTTTGGTTGTCTTACGTGTGGATGCCATCGGAGCTCCTGAAGTCAGCGGCTATCCGGTGTCCACTGGGGGAATTGAGGGTGAAGCCAACATCCAGACCGGCCCCGGCTATGACCTGGTGGTGATCCAAACAGCGTTATCATCGCGCAAGTGGAGCGCCCGGCTAGTTAGTTCATATCGTCACATCAGTTCAGATCCCCGTGCCCCGATGCACTGGGGATGAATCACAATATGGTTTCCACTATCTGCATTCATGCCTACCAACACATTGATGATGTCATTCGTAACGTGTAATGTCACTGTTCTGTAAACAGCGTTGGGGGGGCGCTCTAGAGGTTTCTGGTGTTCTACAGTAAATACAACTTACATGCATTAACCTTGTCATTGTTGTCTACTTTGTTAGATAGAATCAAAACGAAACAGTCTCATATTCCACTATCTAGTTGGTCTATCTCGTCTATGTATGACTGTCACCGTGATTACTATTATATTGTGTTGAGACACCACTCTCCCTTATGTGTGCATGAACAGATGTTTGACTTCCTCTTGGTTGTATATAAGAAATTAGAGATAGCAGACAGTAGGGTTAGTACATTAGAGAGTAGATTCAGAATGTACCCCACCCAAAAAACCCCACCCCTCCCTCTATGCCTCCCTCCAAAGCCCTTCCCAAAAACTTTGGGGAGGGAGCACAGTGTGAGTCAGTGGGTAGACACACACAGGGCCGGGGTGGGACCCATTTTCAGCCCGGGAGTTTTGGGCCCAGATCGGCCCACTTTTTTCAGTGGTGGAAGAATTTCAGTAAATGAACAACGCAAAACTCTTACTATCCCTTTTTTATTAGATATCAAAATATGGCGATTGCTAAAATAAAATCTAGGAGAAAAAAATTTTACTTGAACCATGTCATGCTGTAGTTTGCATGTTAATTTTCACATTTGGCAGCATCTTCTTCCAGTGCCCATCTTTTTTTAAACCTGGCCTTTTTCTGCTCTCCATAATCAATGACACTGGTCGCGCTTCTGTCCTCTCATCTATTACCGGTACCGCTAAATAAAAGAAGAACCATGGACCCAACCAACTCAGATATTAGGGAGGGGAGGAGTACCTTAGATTATATAATCCATATTACATATACTGCGATGCTGGGTCTGAAATGTCAGACGAATGAAGAACGTCTACTTTAGGAGATGATAAATTAATGGTCAAAGTTATTTTTCCCCACTCAAGCGGCCCAAAAGATCTTTGAAAATGGACCGGCCCACCGGGGAAACCTCCCGAACCTCCCGATGGCCACCCCGGGCCTGGACACAAATACTTATTGCAGGCCTGCGACGGCCCCAGACACCTTGTTCCAGTGTCAAGTATATTCTGTACATCTGCACAAGATATGCTTCTAAAATAAATGGCCTACCCTAACTATGACTAATCCACAGTAGACCCAACATATGACATGTTAGAAACTTGTAGAGCATGTGATTTCAGTCCACACAGTCATGGTACCGACTAACTAACTAAGTGTCAAGGTTTCACATTCAATATTTTTAGCAACAACATTCACAGCTCCCTTGCTCTCACAGTGACGTCATCCTGTCTTGGGTGGGGCCTTCCACCAGAGTCCAGGGCCATGGAGGAAGACTCCATTCAGATGCAGTCAGAGACACATGTCCCATAATGGAAAACTACACACGTTCCAAAATGGAGCAATACTTTATAGATAGATGGATGAGACTTTTTTTGATGTCCCATGAGGGAAATTCACATGTTGCAGCGGCATCAATTTACAAGACTTTAGAAGAGTGTGCAGGAGTCCCCCGTAGTGCAGAGATATATACCATTTACATCCTGTATAGACAAAGTTGTTTTTTTACAGTTATTTACTGCACATCGCCGTGTGAGTTATGTGTGAACAGCTGAATATGACTGAGTGCACAAAAAAACACGCAAAGGAGGCAACATTGTGCAACAGAGTAGCACAGTTATTTTTGGAACTATGTGACTATGTGACTATATGACTATGACTATGTAATGACTCAAAACAGCGGTGTGTGTCTGTGTGTGTGTGTGTGAGAGAGAGACAATTACAGATGAAGAGAGAGAAGTTTACCTGGTATTCTATCTCCATTGTCCAATCCTTCAAAGTGGTTTCATAAAAACACTCTGTTCTGCCGGCAGGTAACATGAACGTGAATTCTGTGCCTTTCAATTGTCCCAGGGTCCAAGTCAAATCCACACATAATGCAAAATATACCAGCAAAAGGACATGTGCTGGGGCTGTCGCGCCTTTACCAACGATACACATGGTTTACATGGAAGTATAACTCACAGTGTTTCAGCTCTATATGAGCAACACTACCTTTATGGCCACAACTTGACCAAAGTCCAGCCAATAATGTTCCCGCTAGCCTGGAAGCTAACCACATGCAAAGTCGATGGGCTAAAGGAGATCTTGATGATACAGTATATCAATGTATGTTCACAGTGTTAACAGTGGGGGTAGTCATGGAGGAAATGTCTGCCTGTCTTTGTGTGTGTGTGTGTGCGTGTGTGTGTGTGTGTGTGTGTGTGTGTGTGTGTGTGTGTGTGTGTGTGTGTGTGTGTGTGTGTGTGTGTGTGTGTGTGCGTGCGTGCGTGTGTGTGTGTGTGCGTGCTCGTGCATCCATGCAAATCTGCATATCTGCCTTTCTTTGTCACTCTGTCTATCCACCCGACTCTCGTGAGCCAATCAAAACAAAACGTGTCTCAAAGTGTTTATTAAGAACAGTTTCTTCCTCTAATGCGCTTTGAAGTTGCTCACCGCTCCTGTGGCTTCCTGTCATGTACACAACCACCCTCAAGCGAGTGCACCTGGTCTCTGTGCTATTCTAGGGGTAGAGTCTCTCTCATTGTCTTTCACACAGCCTCCTCTTGACCGCGACCCTCGTCTGACACTCGGCAGGACCGTACGCAGCACGCACAAGTCTCTCACAGCTAGCCCACGGACCTGGATCGCCTTCAGTCTAGACGCAGAGAGCCGCACGCACACATGCACACTGCGTCCTCGCCTCAGGGTCCATTGAGTGAGAGAGAGAGAAAGAGAGACGGAGCGAGCATGCAGGACGACGGTGGCATCCAGCAGCACATATACATGGTGGACATCCGTGGGAATGATCCCCTGGTACAGTGCAGGTCCGACCCGTCAATTCCACTGCCGCCGCCACCCCCGTCACCGCCGCCATCGCGGCGGTCTCACAACGGCTGTTATTACTGCATGCTGGCCCTGGTGACGATGGTCCTGTCGATCTTTGGCATCGGCATGAAGATACTTAGAACCAATACCCTCAAGAACCAATACCGCTTTACCACCGTGAGTACATCCACACTCGTCCGCGCTTTGCGTTTGTACGGAGGGGCGCCTGACCCTGAAGGGAGGGCCCGAGAGTCGAGTCAGGTCCGTAGCTGAGGGACACACGATACTTGTGGGGTTTTGTTTTATTTTTCTTTCGTCGTCGTTCGATGAATAGGATAGAAACATTTGAAAGGTTATTTGTATTTTGTCATTTATTTTGTACTTTTACGTTCCTTAGTCACAGAATTCCCAGTTGTTCTAAAACGTGACTTTATTTGTAAGTGTAAAGGTGATTTGTTTTAAGAAATTACAGATGTTTTCTGAAATGCTATTAAATGATTTGATTTGGATAATATGAATGCCAAATCCGGATAGAGATCAGAATTAGTAAACCAGAATATCCTTCACAGTGCTTAAACTCTGCTTTTGTACTGAAAGGATCAAGTAGCATGAATCTCATGAAACAGCAATACAAAAGTACAATTTATTTCATATTTAACAGGGAGGATGTTTCATTCTTTCTTTTATTCGATAGACGCCATAGCAACCTGGTCTCACAGGAATCTGTGAAATAGCCACGGACGCTTAACTTAACAAAATCCGTGGTGGGCCCATGGAATCACTGAAATTTCTGTGAAACTCACACAGATTTCGCTCCAATGCAAGTTAATGACACTCATATCAACTGACTTTTATAACTTTGGGCTACATTAAAATTGAATGATTACAGTAGTTTCAGGACTGCATATTTGTTGTAGGGTTAAATTATGCCTTCATTTAAGTGGGATATTTAAAAATCAATGGATGGTATAGAGAGCCTACGTTGACCTTTTTTTACTCGGTTGTGTCTATAACGTTCTCATCCATCTCATCTCATCCATTTCTGTGAGTTTCACAGAAATTTCAGTGATTCCGTGGGCCCACCACAGATTTTGAGTTAAGCGTCCGTGGCTATTTCATGGATTCCTGTGAGACCATGTTGGCCATAGAGTTTAGACAGGAGAGTACGGTAGAGAGAGAGGGAAATATGCAGCGAATGACCACGGGCTGGAATTGAACCCGGGTCGCTGTCTGACTCAGCCCTAATGGTGACCTACCTGGTGAACTATTGGGGCGCTGCAAATGTGTTTTAAACTGGTTTGGAACCTGTTCCAATTACGACTGTTTTCAGAAGAATTTAGCTAACCCATTTGTTAAACAGTCTCAAGTAGACCTACATTAGGTTTCATCAAGTCATCCATTTTTTGTTATTTTCTTATTGATGTAGTATAACTACTGAAATATATTATCGCCCCATTATTGCTGCATTTAAAGTCCTTAAAATGTCCCTATCTCCCTATCATGCTCATCAATCACACACATACACTCACACACACACACACACACACACACATGCACACACACGCGCGCACACACACACACACACACACACACACACACACACACACACACACACACACACATTAAGCTCCGCTCCATTCAGAACACTAAATTATATATTTTTTTAGAGTGGGAGGTTCTCTCCATTCCAGGCTGATGCACCATCGCCCGCCAAGATGATAGCCGGTAGGTCAGCGTCCCATGTTATGATCCAAATCTACTCCAACGTACCAATCACTGCAACATTCTGATGGTAGGGTCTGTTGTTTATGTTTTGTAGATGAAGGATGTAGTTCTCCTGCCACTAAAGACCAAGTTATGCCTTCCAAGCCTGCTGCCTATCTGGCAGGTGAGCATTTATTTCCTGTTTGGTTTATTTTTTATTTATGGTACTAGTGCAGTGCCCGTATGAAGTATATATTTCTATAGAAAAGTGGGAGCTTAAGGAGATTTTTTCATGTATGTAGGCCTATCTAAAATGTTAAAAAGGCTTTCCATAATGGAATTCTGTCGTTCATTGACGAAACGTAGCCTCAATACATGTTGAATCAGCGCAAAAGCTACCGCCGGTGCCACCGACACACCACCTCGACGTTGGCCATAGCTTTGGCGCCGATGCACCATGTGTAATCAGCAGAAAAGCTACGGCCGACGTCGGGTTGGTGTGTAGCCCCCTTTACCAAACAGATGCTTTGCTCATCTGCTTTCAAGTTTGCCAAAGTCTAACTAAGCTGGCTATAACATGTAGCCTACCCATTTTGAACGGAAGACTTTCTAAAGTTTTGGTAGCTTACATCCTGCTGCTATTGGAATATTACGCTGAAGCTTTAAGAATTTTAACCATGCTAACGGGACTGGAGAAAGACATCTTATCAGAGCGTAGCCTAGCCGTGATCAGCTCAAGAATACATAATGAAGAGGTGGGTCTGTCTCTGCAACAACCTGATTATTTGAAAAAAAACGCACAGTGACTTGGATGAGTAACTTTAATCTGATTACAACTAATGCCATGCTTTCTTAAATTCAAATGAAACACAATATTAGACCATGTTGTAGCCATGTCAGCAAACACGACGAGCACATGAGAACAGCGTGGTGAAACTTAATAAATACTACTTAGAGATGAGATTACTGAGACATGGAGGACATCTACAAATATGAACATCCACAGTTGAAAGATGGTGTATTTCCTAGTTTGTGGTATTTCTCGCCCGTCCGTAAGTTGCGCCCGTCTGTAGCAAGTGTCTGTGGCCTTAGTGTGAAAATTCAGACAAAAAACTTCGAAATCAAGGATGCACACCTTCATGCCATGCTCAACCCATATCCAAAATCTTTGGTTGATCTGAGCTGAGTTTCTATCTCTGACCATTATTATAATAATAATAATAATAATCATAATCATTATTATTATTATTATTATTATTATTATTATTATTATTATTATTATTAGTAGTAGTAGTAGTAGTAGTATTATTAGACACACAATTGAACCCATTCATCGGAACCCGAGCCACCTACTGGTCCCAGTGACCTGTGCCCGGGCCATCTCTCAAGCAACTTCCGGTCGATAATCTCCCAACACTTTCAAGTCTGAAAAGCGAATGCATTCGGTTGTGAGATCCAGCTTCCTTCACCTCAAGACCACGAGGAACATCAGCCACGTCCTTTCTCCTCCGGACAGCAAGAAACGATCCATGTCAATGAGTCATCAAGAAGCAACGACTGCAATTCACATAATCTGGGTTTGAAACCCTACTCCTTCACTTTAAAGCCCTTTATCTCTGACCTCATTTCCCCTTACCTTTAGAACACATTGATTGTTTTGGCCATTTTGTGTAAGCACTTTTTAATTCTTCTAATACGAAGACATGTATATTATGTTATATATTATATTATACGGTCTGTGTGTGTAAAATAATCTGTGCAGCACTTTGATGCAAACGTGGTTTATTGAAACAGTCCAAAATGACCAAAACAGAATTGTCATGTTTCCAATGGGGGGGCAACTGTAGGGTTGGTAGTTTGATCCCCACCTTCAACTGTCCACATGTCAAACCCCACAAATGTATGACAAATGTACTGATTGTAAGTCGCTTTGGACAAAAGTGTCTGCTAAATGCCCCTAAATGTAAATGTAATGTAATCTGAATGTATAAAGGGCAGGGACCTTAACATTAAACTTGACTTCTCCCTGTCTCTCTGTGTTTCTGTGTGTCTCTCTCTCTCTCTGTCTGTCTCTCTCTTGCTCTCCCTCTCTAACATCAGATGGATACGACGTCATTCACGGAAAAGAGATCATGTCTTGGAGCACAGACGGCGACTCGTTCCTTCGTGACATGACGTACAAGGACGGCCAACTCTTTGTGATGAAAGAAGGGTTTTATTTCATTTACTCCAAGGTGTTTTTCGAGGAGGACGCCGAATTTGACTACTCCATCTGTCTTAAGACCCGCGCATACCAGCGCAAGCCCATCGCACTGCTGAAGGCTCGGAAGTATTCCCCCCCGGACGCACAGACAAAGTCAAACAGCTATCTGGGGGGCGTGTTTCACTTGAAGAAAGGGGAATCCATTTTCGTACGAGTGAATAGCACGTCGCGAATCATACAGCACTTTGCCTGTGAAAACTTCTTTGGCGCGTTCATGATATAGGTGCGCTGACGCCATGATGAAGTCTTAAACGCCCGGCCCGTAGAGTTGCAGCGGTACCGGTGGGCGGGTTTGGTTTACTGCAAGGGGAACCGCGGGTCAACGGTTCTGCTTCCTTTGGAAGAGTTCATTTTCAGGTTGATTCTCCTCACCGCGCTTCTTTGGCTTTTGACCGGTTTTTCGGGGGGAAAAAAGCTGGATGTCTGTTGTTTGAAAATCGCGGTGTTGTTTTGTCTTCATAGGAATGCGTGTGTTCATATTTTTATGTTGTTAGAACAATCACAATGCGTCTTAAAAGCTACGCTTTAAAATCGCCTGTCTCACTTTCGCGTTTTCATTAGCGCTGCGTTATGACTGGGCAAAAAAAAAGTGATTTTGAAAATGCCTTTTACAGTTTTGCATCAAATGCTAACAGACTTTGCAATAAATTTATAAAATCAATAAAACCCCATTTCCAATTGTCTGTCTTTGAAAGGAGGAATTTGCGGCAGTAGCTCAGTGGGTGGAGTGGGTGGACAGAACCGTAGGGTCACCGATTCGATCCCCTTGATCCCCCTCCTCCAACTGTCCACATGTCAAACCCCACAAAATGTACTGATTGTAAGTTGCTTTGGGCAAAAGCGTCTGCTAAATGCACCTTATTAAACCAAATTCACACATAGTCATCGTGCAACTTCTGAGAACAAGGATGACCTATGGTCATCAAGGCCTCACTGTCCCCCGATGTCTTCCATGCCTCTGTGATGGTCACACCGGAAAACCACCCTGGTTAGTGTGGACTGTAGAATGCAACAGGCCGTAACATATTTAGACTTAAACTTCAAGGAACAGACATGAGTGAAAACCACAAAAAAAAAAGTCTGATATTGGGTCCGCAACATGTGCAGCCACGGTCCAAATTATTTGCCTCTGGATTTGAACTCAGAACGAGGAACTGCGTTGGAATGGACCTCACCCTGATGTCCTCCAACTTGTACCCCACCAAACCGTCTGTCGGGTCCATCTCCCCCCACGTGACGTCCCCACCGTCGCTAACGACCACCTCGAAGAAAACCATCTTCTCCGACAGCTTGCTGTAGCTGTTGTCGAAACACAGCCGATAGTCGCCGTACTGGGTGGCGTCGATTCTGTTTTAATAAAAATAATCATTCATTGAATTTATATTCAGCCTTTCAACAACCCAAGGACACATACAAAGAGAGGGTGAAGAGACAAACGGGGGGGAGGGGGGACGAGGGAGAGACAAGAAAAGCTAGATGATGGAGTGGAATACGGGGGGGAGGGACAGAGATTCAAGAGAGAGATTCAAGTATCTTTATTGTCAAATGTGCTACATGGCAGGCATATAGCACAGATGAAATTGCAGTCCTCTCAGACCTGGTGCAAAATAAACAATGGACAGACAAACGGACACCGTACAGACAAAAACACAGAAACACAGAAAAGTACGAAAAAGTGAGGTAGTGCGTTGATAAATGGAAAATTGAATAGTGCAAAAAATAGTGCAAAATATATTTAAAACAGTCAAAGGACAATTTTAAAGTGTCAGTCAGGATGAGAGTTTGTGAGTGGTGGCGGGAGGGCAATGGTCCGAGGTTGGTGCAGGGTTAAGAGTCTGTAGCAGGGGGGCAGAGGAGGGGGGGGGGGGGGGGGGGGGCAGGGGCAGAACAGGGAGGGAGTTGAGCCTCCGGACAGCCTGGCGAAAGAAGCTGTCCTTGAGCCTGCTGGTTCTGGCCCGCAGACTCCGCAGTCTCCTCCCCGACGGCAGAAAACTGAAGATACTGTGGGATGGGTGGGTGGGGTCACCAGCAATCCTGATGGCTTTGCCGGTGAGGCGGGTGTTGTAAATGTCCAAAATGGGGGGGAGAGAGACACCGATGATCCTCTCAGCTGCTCTCACTATGCGCTGCAGTGTCTTGCGGCAGGACACGGTGCAGGCACCGTACCACACAGTGATGCAGCTGGTCAGGAGGCTCTCGATGGTGCCTCTGTAGAAGGTGTGCATAATGGTGGATGAGGCCCCAGCTCTTTTTAGTTTGCCGAGGAAGTACAGGCGTTGGTTGGCTTTTTTGGCCAGTGATGCGGTGTTATGGTTCCATGACAGGTCTTCGGAGATGTGCACACCCAGGAACTTGGTGCTGCTCACCCTCTCCACTGTAGCATCGTTGATGATCAGTGGAGCATGCTGTGTGTGCATTCTCCTGAAGTCCACAACAATCTCCTTCGTCTTCTCCACATTCAGACGGAGATTGTTGTCCTTGCACCACGTAGCCAGCCTGTTCACCTCACTCCTGTAGATCGTCTCATCGCCGTTGTTGATGAGACCCACCACAGTCGTGTCATCCGCAAACTTGATGAAGATGTTGGAGCTGGATGTTGGTGTGCAGTCGTGGGTCAGCAGGGTGAATAGGAGGGGGCTCAGCACACATCCTTGGGGGGCCCCCGTGTTCAGTGTGATGGTGCTGGAGGTGCTGCTGCCGACCCGAACTGTCTGTGGTCTTCCCATCAGGAAGTCCAACAGCCAGTTGCACAGGGAGGTGTTGAGTCCTAGCTGGTCCAGTTTGTGAATGAGCTGCTGGGGGATGATTGTGTTG
The DNA here is from genome assembly GCA_036785325.1 of Urophycis tenuis. Lineage (NCBI taxonomy): Eukaryota > Metazoa > Chordata > Actinopteri > Gadiformes > Phycidae > Urophycis > Urophycis tenuis. The sequence goes on along the minus strand of JAXIVH010000021.1, from coordinate 6,949,590 downwards.
AATGCTGAGCTGAAGTCGATGAACAGCATTCTGACATATGAGTCTTTTGAATCCAGGTGGGTGAGGGCAGAGTGGAGGGCAGAGGAGATGGCATCATCGGTCGAACGATTGGACCGATATGCGAACTGGAAAGGGTCCAGGGTGGGGGGGAGGGCAGATTTGATGTGTTGCATGACTAGCCGCTCGAAGCACTTCATGAGGATGGGAGTGAGTGCGACTGGGCGGTAGTCATTGTGGCAGGAGGAAGACGACTTTTTCGGCACCGGGATGATGGTGGTGGCTTTGAGGCATGTGGGGACAACAGCCTGGCTCAGCGAGGTGTTGAAGATGTCCGTGAAGACATCTGTGAGCTCCTCAGCACAGTCCCTCAGTACACGACCGGGAATGTTGTCGGGACCAGAGGCTTTCCGTGGGTGTGTCCCTTTGAGGGATCGCCTCACGCTATCTGGGGATAGCGTCAACACCTGGTCGCCGGGAGAGGGTGGGGTCTTCTGTGCCGGGGTGCTGTTGTCTGCCTCAAAGCGGGCGAAGAAGTCGTTCAGCTCGTTCAGCAGAGGGGTGGAGCTGTCGCAGGTCTGCGGAGAGGGCTTGTAGTCCGTTAAGGATTGGATCCCTCGCCACAGGTTCCTGGAGTCTCTGCTGTTGCTGAAGCGGTCGGCGATCCTCCTGGAGTACCGTCTCTTGGCCTTCCTGATGCCGCGTGCCAGGTTGGCCCTGGCTGCCTTCAGGTCCACCTCGTCTCCAGCTCTGAAGGCGGTGTTCCGAGCCCTCAGGAGTCTGTAGACTTCCCCTGTCAGCCATGGCTTCTGGTTGGCCCGAATGCAGATGCTCTTGGTGACCGTGACGTCATCAATGCATTTCCGCATGTAGGAAGTGACGGTGTCTGTGTATTCCTGGAGGTCTGTGGTGTTGTTGTAGGTGGCTGCCCATCTGAACATGCTCCAGTCAGTGGTGAGGAAGCAGTCCTGGAGTGTCTCTGAAGACCCCTCAGGCCACACGCGTACCTGCTTTGTTGTTGGTCTAATGACTTTGACCAGGGGTCTGTAAGCAGGCATTAGACAGGATAGTAGTTATGGGGTAGAGGAGGTCGTAGGCTTGGGAAAAGATGAAGGTTTTCAGACGGGAATTGAATGTGAGGAGTGAGGGTGAGTCGCGGACAGGTTGGGGGAGAGTGTTTCAGAGTCAGGGTGCTGTGCGGGAGAAGGCTCTGTCGACGAAGGATCTGAGTTTTGATCTGGGTAATGTGAGGGAGAGAGTGGAGGAGGATCGGAGGGCACGGGTGGGGCGGTGGGGGATGAGGAGGTCAGACAGGTGGTGGGGGGGGGGGGGGGGCCTTGAAGGTGAGAAGGAGTGTCTTGAAAATGATGCGCTGTTTGATGGGGAGCCAGTGGAGAGAGTGGAGAATGGGAGTGATGTGTTCATGTTTATACATAGGGGAGACTGGGTATGGTTGTAACACTTTTTGCTTC
>JAXIVH010000021.1:6933121-6943121 GCA_036785325.1 Urophycis tenuis | reverse complement strand
ATGATGAAGTCTTAAACGCCCGGCCCGTAGAGTTGCAGCGGTACCGGTGGGCGGGTTTGGTTTAATGCAAGGGGGACCGCGGGTCAACGGTTCTTCTTCCTTTGGAAGAGTTCATTTTCAGGTTGATTCTCCTCACCGCGCTTCTTTGGCTTTTGACCAGTTTTTCGGGGGGGGGGGGGGGGGGGGGAAGCTGGATGTCTTTTGTTGTTGTCGAATCACAACTTGCTGTAAAAAAAAAAATCATGGTGTTGTTTTGTCTTTAGAGGAATGCGTGTGTTTTTATGTATTTTTATGTCGTTAGAAAAATCACAACTTCACTTTCACACTTTCATTAGCGCTGCGCTATGACTGGGCGAAAAAGCCTGGGAACTTGAGAATGCCTGTCACAGTTATCTTCCTGTTTTGTATCAAATGCTGACAGACTTTGCTCCATATTTATCGTCAGGCCTTGGCCTAACTGTTCGCAACCAATTTATAAAATCAATAAAACCCCATTTCCAGTTGTCTGTCTTTGTATGGCTGGTTTAAGAAACACACTTTCTATCAGATACGTTTGCTTTCTGTCATGGCAGGAATGGTGTCGGTTCACAAAAGTCACGCACAGTCATCGTGCAACTTCTGAGAGCAAGAGTGACCTACAGTCATCACGGCCTCACTGTCCCCCGGTGCCTTCCACGCCTCTGTGTTTGTCACACCGGAAAACCACCGTGTTTAGTAAAGACTGTAGATTGCAACAGAGAGCACGGAGAGAGGGCGTACAGTTGTCATTTAAAGCAGCAGGAACACCGCTGTCTGCGTGTGGGCCGCCGTTTGAATCGGTCTTCACCTTAGACGCCGAAGGCTGAACTGCGTTTCATTTCATTTTTTTTCCCCCTCCTCTTTTATATGTTCCATTGATGGCTCAACCACTCTAAATGTAAACATAAATATCCAGAAAACGCTCTGCCTATTCACCTCCAGATTTTTTTTTTTCATATTCACTTTTGATTGCTTCGTTAAAAAAACGTACCAAACACACTGTACTTGACGCCCCTGGTTGCATGTTAGTTACAATGTGGCCCACCACATCCTGGTTGCCTGTGTGGTTTGCTCACTTTCAAAAAAGCTATGGAAACTGTGGCGTCACGGCTGCAGTGCAATGACACTTACGTGCTGCGACGCTCTTCCAGGAACCCGCTTTCAAGTTCAGGTGTCGTGCAGGGACGACCGCACAGGTGATGACAATGAAAGACCCGGTTCCAGCGTCACCGATTGGGAAACGTTGAGTATCGTCACTCGTCGCTCAAGCCGTCATCTTTTGAGGCCAATTTCTGGAAGGTGAGAACTTTACACACCGCCCACAAATAAAAAGAACTCCGCGGTTGCTGTGGTTCAACAGGGGAATGAAAATGTCCCAACACTGAAAGCAAACGCATTATAGGCCTACAGCATTACATCAATAAACTAAAGGCTATGGGCCGTTCGAGTGAGCTATAACAACACGAGTTGTGGGCTGGTTCAGCGTCCACATGAAAATGATGCTCCTGGGTCACCATCGCGACAACAATGATTGGCAGGAAAGAAGTAGGATCCATATTTTAGAGGTTCTGTGTGTGTGTGTGTGTGTGTGTGTGTGTGTGTGTGTGTGTGTGTGTGTGTGTGTGTGTGTGTGTGTGCTCTAGACTATTGTGGAATTAGCATGTTGTTTTGATTTATATATGGACATTTGTTTCAACACTAAGCTTTTAAAATATCAACCACTGGCTAACAGCATCATAAATCTAGGTTTTAATTGCACATGCATTGTTTTTACTTTTGGAAGTCTAGGACATGTTCCTAAACTTGTATTGCGTGGGCTACAACGCTGTGGACTGAGTAAACCAAAAGCAAAAAGACTGGCAAAGTACTGGATCTACGACATTCAAAATACCCCAAGTTCCCCCCACAAAAAGTCAGAACCTCAGAACCTAGTGTCGCCCCCCTGACTTCTGGGCTACAGCCCCGGAGGGTTTTCAACTGCCGGCAACGCCCCTGGTGTGAGGCGAGGTGCTGATGGGCTGAGGGGCTTGAATGTCGTACAAGCAAACTCTTGAGGTGCTGTGACACCAGATGCGTGTCATCAGCTAAATGCTGTCCCCTTGTGTTCAGCCGCCATTTTGCTGGCCCGAGTCCATCTCGTTTAAACACTGTAACTGTCTGAAAGGGGCTTGACATGCCCAAATTACACACTATAGTTTGTCAGCTTAGCATTTGACCATTCATACCCTTTGACCCTCTCATGTATTGTTCCCTGGACCCAGGATGCTGCAGAGATTGCAGGAGCTGGTTTGTACACAAAGACACTAATGTGGCATGTGTTCGTCACTCTTTCAAAGGGAGTGGGAGGAAGTCAACATCCATGCTGAAACCAAATTTGTGTGAATGACCTTAAAGGTCTACCAGGATGAAACTTGCGGCGCGGTGACAGTTCTTACCGCAACAGAGGCGACAATGCAATTGAATGTGAATAAAGGTCACCGTTTCCCCTCCCCCCCCCCCGAGTGTGTGTGTGTGTGTGTGGCAGTGGGTTGCTGAGCAACACCTGATTTTTATCTGGCTGTGTTACTTGCCAAGAGAGGGAGTAGGTCAAGTTCTTCGAAAGAAGAACTTGCTGGATGGGATTAGTCATCCGAGGGTGGGAGGTGGGAACACCCCTACCCACAACACGTTATTACAAGGGCTGAATAATGTGAAATTATTGCTTTTATTTCCTTTGAACAAAATGGCCAACGGACAATAGCGTGCATGGTCCCATGCAGCACACACAGATACAGCTCAATAATACAGTTGGGTCAAGCGTCACCGGTCTGCCCAGTGTCACTTGTTCTCGACGGCCCCCTGTTTCAACCTTGAAACGAGACTCATAGCTTAAAATAAATATATTGACAATGGTAAAAGAAGTAAACAAAGCAAACTTTTTTTGCGCACCGGGGGGTTGGGGGGGGTGGGTGGGGGTGGGGGATTGGTGTGGGGGGGTGGGGGGGGGGAGACGCTCCCGGTTCCCCCCTCGGTCCTCGTGTCCACATGCCCCCCCCCCCCCCCCCCCCCCGCTCGTGTCCTCATGTCCCCCCCCCCCCCCCCCCCCCCCCCCCCCCCGCTCGCGTCCTCATTTGAGGGGGGGTCCTGGGCAGGTAGACGATGCCCAGGTTGGTCCTTGGGCAGGGCGTCCTGGTCCATGCGGGGCCGGCGGCGTGACGGTGACCACCAGCACGTCCCCGGCGACATTTCCACCACCTTGGCCAGGGCGCCCGTGCTGAGGGTGGCGTCCAGCACGCGGGCCCTCCAGGATGACGGCGTCGCCGCGCCGCATCGTCACCCGTGGCGGCCCCCCCCGCGGCCCCTGGCCGCGCTGACCGCCACCGTCAGGCACAGGAAGTAGTGGCCCGTCCCGCCTCAGGGTCACGTGCTCCGTCACGTTGACCAGCGGCGAGTCCGTTCGTATTCTCCAGCTGAGATGTCCCGCCCCGTCCACTGTGAAGGTGTGAAGCGATATCTGGAGATTAATGTGCTGCTGCGCTGCTGAATGGAAAATCCTTCGCGCGAAGGATTTCAATAATGGAGGAAATGTTTTCACGGGCGTGCGCGCTGCAGATTATTTGAAGGGGCCATCAGGTTGATGTCAAAAGCGGTGACAAACAAACGCTTGCCGGGAATGTCATCCCTTGTCGTCCTTTCTCTTACATACAACCAAGGCCGCTTTAATGCACGGACTTACCTGGGCTGAAGCCCAGGGGCCTCCCATGTTCAGGATCACGATGAGCTGAAAATGTCTTATTGTTTTGTAACTTGTCAGGTTTGCAAATTCCCCAGGGCTTTGCAAATTAGCATTCGGGTTTTTGCCTCAATTCTTGTACAGGGCCTGTCTAAGGTAAAACGCTGAGTGTCGCCGAAATACTAAACGTTGACATTTATGTTTCCGTCCGTATCATGATTCAAACAATCCCGTTTCTACAAAAAAATAAATAACGTAAAGAGAAATGTTCAGATAACATCCCATCATGTGCACAAGGAGCATCGTTGGCCAGTCATGCCTCACAGCCCGTGTCGTATCATTACATTTACATTTAGCAGACGCCTTTATCCAAAGCGACTTACAAAAAGTACATTTGTCAGAACCGGTCAGTATCCTTTTGCACACAACCCACCCCCCACAGAGGGGAATCACCGTACTTGAAACGCTTCCAGGTTGAGCATTTTGGCTGGCTCTGTTATCTTCTTCATCACCGGGGGAGAGAGAAAGCATTCATTAATACCACAAATGCTTAACAAACAGGAAAAAACACCTACGCAGAGACTGAGAGGCGCTGGGAGGTATGTGTGTCGGTGGTGGGTGGGGGGGGGGGGGGGGGGGGGGGGGTTGGGGGTGTTGTCTTTTCTCAGAAAAGCTTGAGTGAATCATGTGAAGTGGAGGGGAAAATAAGGGGCATCCTCGCTCTACTTCTGACTCACATCAAATTCGAATCATTCCCCATATCCACATGAAGGACAGAGAGACAAAGGGATTACCTCAGATATAGGGTGGCCTCTGCTTTCCCTCGAGCTGGTGGTGGGCTCTGGTGCTACCGCAACCTGAGGCTGGGGGTGGGAAGGGCAAAGGGAAAGCACAGGCAGGTATCACTGTGCGTCATTTGACAGGCTGCGTTCTCAAATCACAACAGCTGTGGTTGTGATCGTAACCACAACATAACGCCCATTTGAGATAGGGTGACCCGACGTCCCGATTTTGAGTCTCGTGTCCCGAGTTCCGACAAAAGCACGTCGGGACACTAAAGTGTCCCGGTTTTCACGATGCAATAAAACACAAACCTGGCACAGCGCCAGCATAGCCTACATTATCTTATTATAGCACAAACGTTAAAGTACATAGCGAGTTTTCGTGGGTGTGCGCTTGTGTCTGCAAACGTGCTGTCGGCCGGAGAACCGTGGCTGCGCTCATTGTTCTTTCACACACACACACACACACACACACACACACACACACACACACACAAACAAACTTTACTTCTTTGTTTCAAATCAATAAATGCTGACTATGATTGGGCCTGTTCACCATCACATTGCGGTTTTGATTATATCAATTTCCAACGTCCGACAGCCATTCAAGTAACGGGATGCGTATGCGCGCACTCGCATACGGGTCACGCGCACGCGCATCACGGTCACGCGCGCGCATTATGTTCACGTGCAAAGTGTCCCGATTTTTAGTTCGAGAAACCAGTGGGTCACCCTAATTTGAGAACATCGACAAAACATGATCTGCTCAACAGTGCTGCTCATGACACACATTTGCGTTGGAGACACGACGCACGTGGCTCGCCATCCTAATCATACTGTGGGCACCGTTTTCAACCGTATTCGCGCGATCAATCAATCAACACCAAAGCGCGGCCCCGACCGTGCGACGCGAGAATCAGGGCAGCGGGTGCATCCTGTGAGCTCGGCGTCACGCCGCGACGGCCAGCTGTGCATCATCGTCATCCGAAACCACCGCGCAAGAGCAGCTGCTCTGCACAGGTGTCCCGAAAGAACCCATCCGACCGTGTGTTTCACAACCCCGCTTGCAGACGCGCCGGGGCGCCGACCGTGCAGCGGGCGCGTGGCCTCTTCTTCCCCCTTTGCGTCGTCATGCCGCCGCGGTGTCAACACGGCCGCGATATTTCATATCTCATGGGGGGGGGGGGAAACCCAGTGAGAGTGATGGCAGACCAGCTGTTTTGCGCGTAGACAGTCGCGCTTGACACACGCATTGACACGCGTGGCTCATATTATGAAAACGCAGTAGCTCGTGGTAGTCGTTGAGTGGGTCACAGACAGACAGACAGACAGACAGACAGACAGGCAGACAGACGCAGATACAGACACACTGCATCCCCCCCCCCCAGAGAGAACTGCGGTTCGGCCAGCGGCTCACGTGCGGTGACCAGTGGGAGCCAGTGGGAGCTGAGCTCCCATAAAGAGAGGTCTGGCCTCCCATGAAAGCAGCAACTCAAACATCTGTGGGGTCTCTGAAAATACATCAGTATAGCCTAATATTTCAATTATAAATCAAGCTATTTTCCCTTCCACATATAGAGTAATATTGACATAAAATATAAGGAGCTTCACATGACGACGACGAGTAATAACAGTAGCCTAAGCTAAAACTAGACTGGGGGGCAAAAAAAGAGTCCAAGAGAGCTTAAAAAAAACCCAAAACGCGGTCACCCTCAAAGCAACCGCCCCCAATATGCGTGATTAAAAAAAAAAAGCCGAACGTAGACGCAGCACACAATGGCTTTATGAATAAACAAACAAATGAATGAATGAATTAATGAATTAAGAAACGGTGCAATGGTAAAAAATAAAAAATAAAATAAATAAATAAAATAAATCATGTGTGCTCTCACCCCTGCTCTGCTCGCTTGCGGTGTAGTGGAGGGTGAGGAAGACCACCTGGCCAGCAGTGAGGAAGAGGAGCCAGGCCAGGAGCAGACAGTGGAGCCAGCGGTAGTCGGTCGCCATCCCTTCTTTATCTCTCTCTCTCTCTCTCCTCCAGTGTTGTCTCCGGAAAAAGTTTTGTAAGTGCTCTCTCTCTCTCTCTCTCTCTCTCTCTCTCTCTCTCTCTCTCTCTCTCTCTCTCTCTCCTCTCTCTCTCTCTCTCCTCTTCTCTCTCTCTCTCTCTCTCTCTCTCCGGGAAAAGCGGGGGGGGGGGCCCCCTGCTACTCCAGAGGCGTCACAGAAGGTGGCGGCGGCGAAGCTGGTGCTCGCGTTGCACCACTAACCACCGCGTCAGCCAGCAGAACTCTGAATGATTTGCTCGCGTGCTTCCTGACCTTCTCGCCTGAGTGTGAGGCGGAGTTGCTGCTCTGGGTCGTACCACCCCCCCCCCCCCCCCCCCCCCCCCCCCCCCCTCCAACCCGCCCGTTAGTTCCTCGTTTCTTTGAGCTGTCTGCTGAGTTGTGTGGCCTCCCTGTTGGAGTTCACACAACAACACGTGTGTTGTTGTGTTGATAGTGTGGTGCGTGGCGCTGTGAATTGGGATAGCGATCTCGCTTTTCACATTCCGCTCAGTTTTGAGGGTTTGCTTTTGAAGTCAGGGTTCATTTTTAGATAAGGAGCATTTGAGGTGATGGCAAATGTGCGGGCCAGCTGTGCGCTGTTCTTTGGGACAGGGCTGTGTTCCTGTTGGGTTAAATGCACATGAGGAATTATCCCACTGGATTATCGAAAGTATATTGCACTTTCTTTCTTCTGATTAAATCAGAAAACGACAAAACTAAGCGATTGGGATGTTAAAATACTAGGCCTATGTTTTGTGATCTGTTGATGTATTGATGTCGTTGAAAATCTTTGATCAGCCTCAAGGGAGGAAATCCTCATCGTTGTGCTGATGGAAGGAAGTGTCTATTCAAATATTGTGAGGGTTTCTATTGCGGGTAAATTGCATTTCGTTGCAATTGCAATACTGCATTTCGTTTTGTCCCTGTACTTGTACTCTGCACAATGGCAATAAAGTTTAATCTAATCTAATCTAATCTAAAATTGAATAAAAATGGACCAATTGAAACTCACAACACTAAATGTCTGGTCGGTAACGGCGCATATTCAGTTCCCATTGGTATACTGTCCCCAGAGGATAACCACTATACAGCGAGCAGACGTCGTTAGTTTCGTTATGAATGGAGCGCTACGGTGCAATTCTCTACGAAACCCGATTGTACGATCACGGCGCTATTCACCATTTACGAGTGTCCTTTCGTCTCGAGGCGTTCAAGCATATTCTGGGTTTCACTCAGTTTGTATTCAACTCTCTTTAAACTAAATCTAGGCTAACTGTAGGCCTAAATGTAAACTGAGATTTCTAGATATTGTAATACACACTGGGATAGAAAACAAAGAATGTAGGCCTAAACCTCATTCGTACATAGCCTACATATGCCGACATATAAAATTGCTTACAAATTGTTCAGGCCAAATGTCACACAAAATAACATTGAAATGTTTAATGCGCGACACATGCAAAAAGCACAGCAACAGCTGTGCATCTGAAACCTGGGCCGCAGATGTGGAGCAGAAAAAAAAAAGTTTTAAAATATGTTTTTTATCCGCTAGGGGGCATGGCGCCTCCTGCTAAAGATAGGTCAGTGGGCAAGTGTAAACCAAAAATACATGAGAAAAGTTAGGACTTTTATTCTCACGCCTCGACCTGGGACACGGCGTGCATTTTTCAGAATGTTATGCTTACTTTTGCCGTAAAGTACGTTGTGAATCATATTTGCTTATACATTCGTCATTGTTGTGATGTGTATTGATAGGTTACAGTAGCATACATTAGGCCTATTATGGAATACATCTACCATCTACACCATAATGATCCAGCCCATATAGGCCTACATGCCTATATCATAAGCAAGTAGGCCTAATATATTTTTCTTCTGTTTATTTATCTGTCAACCAGAATGCTTCACAACGTAGGGGCCTATTAACCGTTAATAATAACCTAAAGATCAATTTCCATGAGATACATCTGTAGATTCAGTAACTCCGTGGACCTTTTAGTTAGTCAAACCAGGCCCACCATATTCAAATCCTGTCCACAATGACTTCCTGCGCGTAAGATGCCGTGTGACATTCGGTTTGCCTTCCTTTGCCTTGATGATTTCGCTATTGGCGTGGGGAGGGAGGGGCAGAAGAGAGCTAATGTGTGGGGGGGGGGGGGAGCCGAGGGGGGAAAGTTCTCTCACATGCATGGGATAGTCAGCACGCGTAGAGACGGCCCAGTGGAATATGGACAAGTCGGTCGGCTCGACGCACACGCCGAACACTCATTTGCCCCCCGCGTTGTAGCAGGACATCGGGTTTGGTGTGTTGTTGTGGGTTGATGTTTTTTTTTTTTTTAATCGTGAATCTCGATTTGTTCGTCTGGATGCCGTTCCGTGAAGGTACACACTACGTGAAGTCGTGGGGTTGTCGTGCGTGTGGACTGAGATGAGCTCTTTTAAAGGTTGAATGTCAAGTCAACGTGCGCCCACCGCTTTCGTTTGTGGTTGTTGTTGTTTGTAGATCAAAACTCCTCGGAAGTTTTTGTTGATCTCGATGGGTGACAGCGCGACTGTAAAGAGTCAGTAACCGGGCGATTCGCGTTCGCTGTCAAAACTCGGGGACGTGAGAAAAAAAAACAACCCAACTGATAAATGGACTACACGTTTTGAGATTTCCCGTCTTATTTTTTTTTAAAAACCCACCGATCACGGAACTGGTCACGGCGCGCAAACTTTTTTGTTCGAATTGTATGTATTATTTGTTGATCCTCAAGCCCTTACGAAGCGCTCAGATCAGAACCGAGGCAGATGTTCACTCGAGCGACACACACATGAACTCCAACACGCTGCCCCGGGACGCTGAACTCCAGCTGCGTTTGGCCGACAGCGGAGGGAGGAGCCGGGCGAGGGCGAAGGAGAACGGCGCTGGGAAACACTTCCTCCGCCAGCCTGATGAACGCTCATTTTGCACCAAGAGGAAGATGCTAGTCGGGCTGGATTTATTGTGCTTATGTATCGGTAAGAGTTGTTGTTGTTTTTTGGTGGTGTGTGTGTGTGTGTGTGTTGTGGTGAGTGTGTGTGTGTGTTGTGTGTGTGTGTGTGTGTGTGTGTGTGTGTGTGTGTGTGTGTTTGTTTTGTAGTTTGTAATTCTATCCAACTGCAACTTTCCCTCAGGTAGAGTTACAGTCAGTAGGAAAGGCACGCACAGGTATCAAGACTGCATTCTTTGTCCGCTCTGAAATTTGTTGGCAGTTGCGTTTCGAAGAATGAGCCTGAAACCATCTCATTATTGAAAGACATGTCAACAGTCCGAAGAAAGTTTTTCAGTAACACTCTCGGATGCTGCAGAGCTCGGACCGGATAATTCCCCCAGTTCCCCATGGTAACCCATGTGCGGTTCGGGATGAAAGTAGGGGATTCTGTGTTGTGGGAAGTTTCTCATTTCCCTATCGGGTGGATTA
>JAXIVH010000021.1:6907216-6932921 GCA_036785325.1 Urophycis tenuis | reverse complement strand
CCCTCCCTCTCTCTGTCTCTCTCCCCCTCCCTCTCTCTCCCTCCCTCTCTCTCTGTTTAGTGAAGGGGCTCCTTTTGGCAGGGTGGATGGGAGGCAGGATATGCGTGCCTCCCACCGTCACCCGATATCTGTGGAAAACGGATCCCGTGATTGGACAGCGCAACACCCCATCCCACGCCCGCACCCTCCCTTCTTGCTCAGTGTATCCCCTATCCCCTATCCCCACCTATCGCACCCAACGCCAGCCAAGTACCTTGTCACATGTTGTTGTTGTTGTTGTTGTTGTTGTTGTTGTCAAGGTTGTGCTGTCATTCTTGGACGCAATGTACGAAGGAAACGTAAAATGTCATGTACGTCATCGTCAAATGCCCCCCGACAGTTGAGTATGTACACGAAGTTTGCATACTAAAAGAAGCACGAGTACATGGTCAGGACGTTGCGACTGGCAAGAGGCTGAGCCCGCGATCTGTCGCCACAACGACGAAGAGAATGGAAATGACCTGCAAAGCCGTGGCGCTGCAGGCCCGGTGGGGGGGGGGGGGGGGGCTCCCTTTGCGTCCTCCGAGGTGTGCAGGGAAATGCGGCAACGACGAGGCGGGCCGCATGCAAATGTGTCTCAACGACACGAGCGCGTGAACACAAAACGTCACCGCATCCACGGATGTGGAGAACTCGCGCTCCCCACTCGCGACACGAGGAGCACGGGTCGAGGAGCAAGGAAGCGGACGGGACAAGTGGAAGCCAGCCGATGGTGATGGTGGGGGTGAATGGTGGTGGGGGGGGGGGGCTGGGACACAGGCGGCGCTCTGTGTTCTCTCGGTGGACCGGAGAGAGAGAGAGAGAGAGAGAGAGAGAGAGAGAGAGAGAGAGAGAGAGACGCCGACGCCGACCTCGCAAAGCGCCCCGGCACCGGGGAGGCTTCTGCATCTCCACCTCCACAGAACGTGTGTGAGAGAGAGAGAGAGAGAGAGAGAGAGAGAGAGAGAGAGAGAGAGAGAGAGGAGAGAGAGAGAGAGAGAGAGAGAGAGAGAGACAGACAGACAGACAGACAGACAGACAGACAGACAGACAGACAGACAGAGACTGATGACTGAAGCTCTTTGAGAAGCCTGGTGGTCAGGCGCGTTAATACATAGCAACATAAGGGTCAATGTGGGCCAGTGCCACTATGATTGACAGCTGGCCCACCCTATCAGAAGTGCCCGGCATCAACGTGAAATTCAAGGAACGAAAAAATAGCCGCGCTATCAACTGCTACAAATATGTCAAAACAAACGTTGTTTTGCTTTGAACGCTTTTAGGAAACCAAGATTGGATTTTAGCACTACAGAAAGGACCAATGCCGACAACGATGACTCGGCCATCGTTGCCTTCAACCTCGTCCACCCCCACAACCACATCCAGTCGTTCAGCTCTCTCCATGCCTCCGGGTGAGAGCAGTTCTACCAACCAGGGGCGCCGCCAGGCCCGGATTCTATAGTACGCACAAGAACTTTAACAGAACCAAACCAAAAGGCTTGGACGCGTCGCAAGGAGTGGAAATCATTCTTATAGGCGGTACAGCAATTGTCCCAAAATTAAACATCATGTGATTTCATCACAGAACAGACGATGAATGGCAAACAATAATAGGCTACATTGATAAATAGATTATACTTTATTCATCCCTGGGGGGATTTAAGGCACAACATGCATGCATGCATGCATGTGATTTAAAAAAACAAAAACATAAAGACTTGTCAATAGCTAGTCAAGACCATGGAGAAGAGAAACCATATAAAGTAGCCTGGGTTAAATACGAACAAAAACACGTATGCCAAGGTTTTAGGTTATTGACAGCGCTTTGTAAATGTTCAGTTGGCCTTGCAACATATATCGAAATATCAAGGAGACCCGTAGAGATGTGACCCATGGTATGAACTGTTCTACTTCCGCTACTCGTTGCCTAGGTTACATGCAGAACGTTCCAACCCCGTATTACCTCTAATACTACAGTAAACATGTAACAAAACAACAAAAAACCCGGTCAGATAGCCTGCACCCAAAACATTGATTCTGACGGTACTATTCAAAATAACATACAGAACAGAACAATTTCTGGCCTAGCAATGTAGCCTGTGATGTAGCCATTTATCATCTGATCTGTGATTAAATCGAGTGTTGTTTAATGTTGGGACAATTGCTGTCAGGCCTGCCGCCCATATCGGAATTATATGGCCCACCCGACGCAATAGTCCACCCTGTTGAAAAATCTTGGCTACGCCACTGCAGGTGGTCATTTACTGTTCATAGACCATATTCAAAATTCAAAATAAATTAAATAAATAAACATTACACACATCTATACTCGAAATCTCTGATTGATGTCGTTGTCCACACGAAAAAGGTCCTATTCAAAAATTGTTTATGTTGTGGTTCCCCCCCCCCCCCCCCCCCCCCCCCCACATACACACACACCTATTAAACTTCATTATGAGACATATTGCTGAGGTAGTTTGAGTTGTGTGTCATTTAAGGTAGGCCTAAGCATAATTAAAAAAGTAAACTGCCTAAAAGTAGACGTAAAAGTAAAAGTAGACTGCCCACGTCCTGATTACTTCAGGTTCAGCCCTCTAGCGCCATCGTGTGTCTACTTGCAGTGTGTGTACTACAAACGGTAATGCAACTCTCAGACTGAGGTGCCAAGTAGTGATATTTAGTTACATTTACATCTACATTTAGGGCATGGGCGTAGGTTTGGATTGAAATGTGCTGGGGACAAAGACGCATTCGGAAGTGCATTTTAATTAATCATGTTAATTTGTAAAATTGTATACAAAAATTATGTGATGATGTCCGACACGACTTATGAAGAAAAAAGGCCAGCCTATGTTTTCAAAACCCTCTTCTGCTCCATGTGACAATAGATGTGTGTGACAAGGCCCCTGCTAGTGTTTTGGGGACCCTAAGTACAACCAAACTTCAGAGTCACACTCAAATCTTAGAACCTTTGATATTTCTTATTATTTTATTTATTTAAATGATATTAAATACTTAAAATTGACATTAAATAAAAATAGAACTATGAAAATGTATGAAGTAATATATAAAACAAATTGTGTTCATAAAATATTTTCTTGAATTTCCCCTTGGGTATCAATAAAGTGTTTATTTAACAATAACAGCAACGACAGCAGCACCCAATGGCCCCTTGGCAAAACCATACAGAGCGAAATCCAATGCGAAAAGACGAGACCCACCACCTTAAGGAGCGAAAATGACAAATAATCAGGACCGTTCGGTCTTTATTTCGATCTTTCTCAGTATTTACATACGGGAATGAGAATTGTTCTCGGCATTTTGGCGCACCCGAGCAATTTGGGGTTCGGTGTCTTTTCTCAATGATGGGTTGGCGAAACACCAAACCTCTGCGATAGGACTGACAGGACGAGTGAGCGAGCGACGCATCCTCCTCCTCCTCCTCCTCACCGGGTGGCATACGTGACCCGCGCCCTTATCTCTTCCTCCTCGCTCACATCCCCATTGAGTTTATTCACACACTCGTCTTCTGTCAGCAGCGTGGAAGAAGCCGGGTTTTCGCATTTCTTGAAAACGTGTGGATCGCAGTCGAAACCAAAGCGAAACAATGAGGATTTTTGTTACAGGGATCATACTGCAACTCTTTCTTGCAACACTCGCACACGGTAAGACTTTAAAGTAAAGACTTAAATAATGCATTTAGGTCTAGTTTCGCCACTTCGCCACTGCATTCATTTATTCATGAATAACAAGCACTTCGGTAAAGTTAGAAAGATATTCACAGATTCGGACTTCAGGGATCAATAAGTCTGAGACGAAACGTTGTTCAAACACAAATGATGCCTCTTTCACATCATAACAGCATAGACTACGAGCTACAAGAACCAAAACCCCTTTTTTTTTTTTTACAAAAGCAAGCCGTCCTCCGAGCTGCACGGATAACATTGATATCTACGTGCAGCCGGCGGTCAGACGAGTGCGCAGGGACCGTCTG
Organism: Urophycis tenuis; assembly: GCA_036785325.1. Lineage (NCBI taxonomy): Eukaryota > Metazoa > Chordata > Actinopteri > Gadiformes > Phycidae > Urophycis > Urophycis tenuis. The sequence goes on along the minus strand of JAXIVH010000021.1, from coordinate 6,928,909 downwards.
CAAATTGCAATTCCATAAAAGACACTGCAAACAAAAATCAATAACTCCACTGTTATACAGTATAATGACTCCAAAATCACTCCACACATCAACAGTCTCCCCGTGGTAATACTACAACAGTTGTTTGGGAGAAAACAGGTTTTGCATAATTTTGGTGATTTTTTATTGAGATATATCATTAATAACTTCAATATTAATCAATAACTCCAATGTTGTACTGTATAATGACTCCAAAACCACTCCACAAATCAACAGTCTCCTCGTGGTCATACTACAGCAGCTGTTTTGGAGAAAACAGGTTTTGCATAATTTTGGTGATTTTTTATTGAGATATATCATTAATAACTTCAATATTAATCAATAACTCCACTGTTATACAGTATAATGACTCCAGAAGTTTCATAGTGATATCTACTTGTTATTTTTTTTACCCTATTCACCTGTAGTGTCTCGCCTTATATTCAGGACATTGAACAAGAAAGGCTCAATATTGAGAGTTGCCCAAGGGATATCACCGGGCACCCTCTCTAATCTTATTGAGTTACCCCTTGGCAACAAGATACAGCACAAAAAAAAACTTTAACCGACAAAACCAGGTTCACCTAAATTATGGCATTTGGCTGCCGGACTAGGAGGACGGCTTGCTTTTGTAAAAAAAGGGTTTTTGGTTCTTGTAGCTCGTAGTCTATGCTGTTATGATGTGAAAGAGGCATCATTTGTGTTTGAACAACGTTTCGTCTCAGACTTATTGATCCCGGAAGTCCGAATCTGTGAATATCTTTCCAACTTTACCGAAGTATAACAAGCGCGCTTCTCATTTAGGCAGCGGATGCATCAACGACTATACACCGGTACCTATACAATGTGAAAACATTACTTCCGAAGATGGACAATACCAGTACCCCTTCTACAAAGTATGTTACCGACTTGAAGTGCAGAACGATTCGGTAAGATCCAACTCAAGTAGGCATACGTTGGCCAAATGTCTCGGTATGCCTTTGTTTCTTGCAATAATAGGCGTACTTCATGAGGGCCTGATTGAATGAATAATAACAATAAGTATGACCACATATGCATTCATTTACCCTAATCCCCGAACAAGGTTTGATCCTAACTATCCTAATTGTCATTTGTTTAGACAGTACTCAGCCTACTTGAGAACTCTTCACTCCCTAAACAACAACGCTGTCAGAACCTGACCGTGAAATGCATCCCAAAGGGAAACCTCCTGGATTTCTGTGAGGTTTTTGTCATCGGTAAGAGAAAACCACAGGCCAACCAATGTAGCCACGTGTTGCATCCTCAAAGTTTTAAGCCCCTCCACACCAAGGCGGATTCGGATTGCGGAGCGTCCACACCAGGGGCGGTGCGTTTTTTTTTTTTTTGTTTTTTTTAAATATTCCGCGTCTATTCCGCCCAGCTTTCGCGCCGTAGCCTACAATAGCGGATTTGGCCCGTGAGTGTCAGTAAATGTCATCAAGTGACGAAGATATTATAGTGATCAACATGTTAGAGAATAGGAACAAAAAAAGTAAGTTTTGGGTTCACCCAAATAACATTTTAGTTTGTATGCACGCATTTACACAGATATGTAGATAGATTATTTTTTCTCTTTGGAGTTCGCTTGTTGCGATATAGTTTGTGCGCACTGTCAGCTCATCTGTTCTTCAGCAGGGGAGAGGGGCGAGTGTTTTTTTTTTTTTTAAAGGAGACAGAGGTAGAGTGCCCCCCCCCCCCCCCCCCCCCCCCCCCCCCCCCCCTGCTAAAAATAGAACACAATTAAATCGTATTTTGATAGGTCAGGCACATTTTTCCGCAAGCGAAATTCTGCTTCAAAATGTCCAATATTTTTTTTCCGCTCAGCGGATTTCGCCTTTTAGTGTGCACAGCTTCATTAAAACACATGTGTTTGTTAATCAGTGAAATTCCGTGCGGAAATTCGCTCGGAAAATCCGCCTTGGTGTGTTACTTGACTACCTGAGCTATTGACTAATCTTCGGTTTCAGAAGCTTCCTCTGTGTCGAACCCATAGACTGTATATAGGTCGAACCCAGGAAAGGGTAAGCTTGTGCGTGCGTGTGTGTGTGTGCGTGCGTGTGTGTGTGTGTGTGTGTGTGTGTGTGTGTGGTGAACATCACAGTCCACCACCCCAGACCCAACGAAAAGTAAGCTCATGCTGTTAGCCTACATGTGTTTTACGCGTGTGTGTTTGTGGGTGTGGGTTCGCTAAACTGATCACTCATCTTCAATAGACGAACATCACAGTAAGACCACCACCCCAGACCCAACGAAAAGTAAGCTCACGTTATGCAGTTAGCCTACATGTGTTTCCTACGCGTTTGTGCGTGTGGGTTCGCTAAACTATCACTCATCTTCAATAGGCGAACATCACAGTAAGACCACCACCCCAGACCCAACGAAAAGTAAGTTCATTATGTTGTTAGCCTACATGTGTTTTACGCCTACATGTGTTTAAAAAAAATGGTGGGTACAAAAATTACTCATGACGAAAACTGGTACGAGTACCCACCGTCCCCCGTCCCCCGTATTTTACGCGCCTGGTCCACAGTTCGATCCCCACCTCCACATGTTGAAGTGTCGTTGAGGAAGACCCTGAACCCTATATGACAAATGTACTGATTGTAAGTCGCTTTGGACAAAAGTTTTTAAATGTAACGTGTTATGTGTGTCATGCATATACTGTACATGTACTGATCATTGTCATTGAACTGCCGCTTAAACAGACGAGACGTCACCGCCGCATCAGAATCCGCAGCAGGGTGATGTTTTTTCTTCTGTTCCCTTAGACGTTCACATAACATCAGTCTCCATTACACCATCTAGTTGTTAACACAATTACACTGGTGTGACACTGTGCAGTGTCAACAATGAGAAATGCTATTGAATGACGCCACACATGTAAATTAGACTATTGTGCTATATTGTGTTGCTATGCCCATCAGGTGTTCTGAGTGCTGGCTGGGTGGTGGTGCTGGTGGTGCTGGTGGTGCTGGTGGTGCTGGTGTTTGGGGTGCTGGGGGGGCTGTGGCTGTATGTCAAGAATCGACAACAGAGGTGAGTGTCCACATTTTGTTCAACAATTTGAATACTCTTGTGTTGGTGTGCTATTGTTTTGCTGTGTTAGTGTAACTTCTACATAATACATATCTTTCTTATGTGGTGTTTATTTGTTTTCCACCTTGTGCCGTCATCTATGTGGTTGACTTCTAGAATTCTAGGAGAAGAAAGACCTTACTGTTATAAGGGATTTACACGTAGGGGAGACCGATGGTTGTAACACGGGGAGAGTTGTAACACCACCAAATCCACCGATCAGGGACAAGATAGGAGTCACGTGATCATTTCAGGTTTTCCCCCGATCACCGATGGTAACTATCTTGGCTGAAATCCGGTCCATGCAGATTTTATCGAGAAAAAAATTATTTTGATGTAAGAAAGTAATTTTTTGGACCAAGACTATATTTTGTCTAGTACTTATAATATTGCAGATACAACCATGTGACTTATATTAGATGAAAGTATAGTTTCTCAGGCAAAATGTGAGGCATTTTAACCTTGCTAATTCCAAACCACTATGCCAATACAGCTAGCTAAACAATGGCTGACTGGGTGGGGTGGGTCACATCTTTACCAAGTGTTACAACCATCCCCTTACATACTGTAACGTCCAACTACAACTAAGAACACTTTCTTGATTTTAAGTAACAGAATGCCGAGGCAGTGGAAAAGGAGTGACATCTGCAGTGCCTGCAGAGGTTTTTTTAAAAAGCATCTGATGAGGTCACAAAGAAGGGCAAGTTAGTCAGTTAGATCAATTGCAAAGTCATATGGGATCTGCCATGTAACACTGAGCAGATACTGCAAATCACTGCAGAAGCTGAGAGACCAGGGGTCCAGTGATCTTCCCAGTGTAGGTTACAGGAGCAGCCACAAAGTTTTCTCTGAGGTGCAAAAGGAGATGTTAGCTGATTATTTGAGTCAGGCAGCAGACGTGTATTATGGACCACGTGAGGTAAGCATATAACAGGTTAGTTACACACACTTCTGAGTCAAACAGAAAGTGGATTTGAGTTATGGTCAGTCACAGATAGAGAGACATTGTTCTTTTATTTCAATAAAGAACATCACATGGTGTGGCCTCCGTTTTTGCTTATTTTGTCTAACTGTTACAACCTACCCCAGCATGTGTTACAACCCACCCCGGTCATAGGCGGCGCTATTAATAGGCTAATTGTCACAGAAAATAAAATAAAATCATCACAAAAAACTAAATAAAAAATAAAATTGTGTTGTTTTTTCATTCTATTTTAGAAAGAGGTGGGAAATTCATTAAAACACACATTTTTAAGGTATTATCTATGTCAATGTGTTTTTTTTTGCGTCATTACGTACGCACGGCGTAGCTACAACGCATTGCTTCTTCTGAAAAGCGTTTGGCTCTAGTGCTTCAGTACTGATGAAACAATATGCTTCCACTCTCTCCATCAACACTGATCTTGCCCACGCCGAAATGGTCATGGTGAAAATGAGTTCAGGTGGTGCAACTCTGGAAAATCTAAAAGCCGCTGCCTTGACTGGATTTTACCCAAACTTCACCAAAGTGCTTAAATTGGCACTGTCGCTTCCAGTCGGGACCGCGACGTATGAGCGCACATTCTCAGCGATGCGATCATTGATTAATTAAGTATGGGCTAAAATAGCTAAAAGGAAAACAAACGAGTAGAGAATGAAAGGAATCATTCTGCTGCATCTCAGTTTGATGAACATAATCAATAATATATGTATCTGCCTATGGGTAAGACTTTTTTTTTTTTGTCCCGTAGCTTCCCCATTCCTCCTGCCCTAGCGCCGCCTATGACCCCGGTAGTGGGGTAGGTTGTAACAACAGGAACAACATGTATTTGAAATCACTTCATGACGTCTGTGATATTCTTGCAGAGATTTGAATTGGTGGCATGTGTAGTAAACAAATGTGGGTACTTTGTATTCAAGTTTGAGAGCTTTAGCTCAAAAATTCAATGAGTTACAGGTGCTGAAGCAAAAAGTGTTACAACCATACCCGGTCTCCTATTTGGATATGGTCTTTGTTTATCTATTTGTTTATGACGTTTAGTGCATATTTGAATAGTAGTAATAGTAGTAGTAGTAGTAGTAGTCTTTGTAGTTCATGAATTTCATGTGGCTTGAACATGCAAGACACTTGTTCTTGCATGACTTGCTTACTGTATCAATAGCAATTAAATGTTTCTGTACGTCATTTCTGACAAATTCACTTATTGTGAGTTGCTTCCTCGCTGTTGCCAGGAAAATTCTGTGTTGGAAACCATTCTCCTGCCCACAGTCATTGTGAAACTAATTTTTGCAAGGCACTGTTCATGGTCTTCTGATGATGAGAAGTGTGAGATGTGTGACAAGACATTTTGTTGGTGTGTAGTAGCTACATTTCTCTGTGATATGTTATTGTAATTTTACATTTATAAATCCTGTTGTCCATCGCTTAAAGATTTAAATCACCCTTTAGGGCAACTCCGAACAGCATGGAGCTAAACAATCTTGAAGAAGGCAATCAGCAAGAACCTGCAAATGGAGGCGATCAAAGTGGGGCGCCCGTAAGGTAACGCCATTTTGGATCACAGGAACACGGAGAGGAAAGACTTGATGATTTGAAAGGATTTACATGCATTTGGGTATGGTCTTTGTTTATGTGTTCGTTTGTGACATTAACCGCACAAATGAGCAATAGTAGTAGTAGTCTTTGTAGTTCTTATTTTCTAGAATGACTAGACTAGAACTAGTCTAGATTGTTGTTCACTTTTATTTAATGAAAGTTAAAGGAAACTAAAGTGATAAACTGAAAGGACAATGGAAATTACATGATGTTGCAACTGATGTTGCAGTTCAATGAGGAAGTAAAGATAAGCCACAGGGAGTTCATGGGGCTTGTACATTGCGACAACACATCTTAATAGCCACCTTCTTTGCAGTGCTAGTTATTCTTAATGGTTTTGGTTTTTGTACCGTTTAGAAATTAAACGTGACATTACTTTCTGATTTTGCTGAGGTGTCATGTGCTGCACTTTGTAAAAATAGTTAACTGGAAATAGATAAATGTGTGGTTATTCCATTGCCTAAAATTGTTAAAGAGGGGTTTCAACACAAAAGATCAGATCTAATTCATGATGACTGTGATGGATTTCTTTCTGTTTTTCTAGTGATGATGACGCAAATGGGCTGCTCTTAGATAGTGGCGATGCATTGCCTGGAAGGTAACACCATTTTGGATCACAGGAACACATAATTGAGTAATAGTAGTAGTAGTAGCATTAGCAGTAGTTGAAGTAGCAGTAGCAGTAGCAGCAGCAGTAGTAGTAGTAGTAGTAGTAGTAGAAGCAGTAGCAGTAGTAGTTGTACCAAGTAACCCTAGTAGTGTTCAGTGCCTCATGTGCCATTATCTTTTTTGATACATATTCCTCTGGTGGATTGATCTGCTGGCTGCATACCCGCTCCTGATAGTGTGGCCAAGTCCATGCCAGACAACGGGGCACCTATGGAGGACGAAGATGGACATTGATGGACACCCTGGTGCTCTGGAGAGGCTGTAGGTATTTCTATGGAAAGGAAGTCTTTGATGCTGTGGCGTGTCCGAGATAATTGAAAAGCGCCCAGGAGTGTGGTAGGATGCCCGGGTATCGGCATTCAGACAGAGGGAGGGTAGATGACAAATAATGAGGGACGGGCGGGGCTGGGAACCAGCACCCTCAGCACTTGCCTCGACTCGCGCTACACACGGCGGCCAGGCCGGAGTCTTTCCAAACCCGTCAGTTGTACGGCGCCGATTTCGTTCCCAGGCCTGGATCCTCAATGACCTCACAGCTGGCCACGGGCACGCATGTGTGCAAGCACACGTAAACAACCGCCCCCCACCCACACCCACACACAACTGTGGGCAGGCTGAGGCGGTACTGGCGCATCATGCCTTTGAAATCAGGATGTGCTTCACTCTACGTTGTTCTTTTGCGGGGGGGGGGGACTGTGCCACCCAGGGCCCTCTCGGGCACACGCCCCTGACATTGGCTCATATTTGATAATGCCGTTTTAACTGTACATAAACTAACCTGCATTTATTTTTGCTTTTCATGCAGGACGGAAAAAAAGGAGTTGACTGAAATGGACTAAAATCATTGGAAAGAAGTTAGAAGATACTGTAATAATACTCTACACATCAAATATAATAAATAATATAATTAATAAATATAATAATAATAATTATATATATATATATATATATACCAATGCAGGTTGAATATTTAGTTTAGTATTGAACATATTTGATGATCGGCAACACATTGTCAGCTTTGCACACGGTACTCACAGCGAACTGCGGACAAACAGACAAAAAAAAAAAAAAAAAATGCATAATGAGATTACGCCTTACAGAGATAATTACAGTCCGCAGTTCATTCATTCAGCCTGCATTGGTCTATGAATGTTGGTGATTCGTATTGTATCTCAACAATATATGAAGAGCTTCTCCTTCAGTTCACGAACTCCGTGCAGCCGCAGCAGCTTCTCCAGTCCCGGAGAAGTGCCGTGTCAGAGCGCAGTGCCGTTACGGCCATTCGCTGTGTTTTACCTTCAGTAAATCTCCTGAAAACGATATCAAGCTTACCATACAGACCTCTACACACAGAAGAGTATTCCGTTAATAGTTCTGCTTTTTTATGAAGGAGACGCCGTTACCAGGGCTCATCATAGCTGCACTGAGATATAGAATATGATCTATATTTTTATATGCACTCTACTGAGAGCCCTCATCTAGTTTTAAATAAAGCCAAGCTTTTCTTACATCTTGTGTTTTGGGCCCTTTCTTGTGTACGGGCGGAGATTGTAATGTTGTGGGGCACTCCTGTGAGTTTGAAGGCCTGCTCAGTTTGGCCCGATAAGCAGCTGCCTGGCCCGTTGTAGTTGGTCTGCCGCGGTTACAAAGGGAGCGAATATCTTCGTCAGAAGAACGGGCCTGGTATTGGGCAGGGGTATCGGGAGGATTTTAGCACGCATTCGCCAGTGTGTTTATCATGTCCTCATTGTTTAAAATTGCTGCAACGAGATTGTGAGCGGCCTGACTCATTGCCAGTCAGTTTTAGCTGCATCATCCACAAGTTACACAAGATGGCCTATCTATCTATCTATCTATCTATCTATCTATCTATCTATCTATCTATTACAGTACTTTAGAACAGCTCAAACCTCTGCTCAAAAAGCCTATGCTTGATCCTGAGATTCTAGCCAACCTCTATCTAACCTGCCCTTTCTCTCAAAGACCCTTGAGAAAGTCATAAACAAGATGTTACTATCCCTTGTGCCATCACCCAAGGTAAACACATGTAGAAAGCCAGCTCAGATACGACCAAACACACAACACACGAGTGGTATAACCACCATTAGGTGCAACACAGCAGACATCAGGCTCCGCCATCATAAATCTACATAGTCATTCCTCAGGTGGCACCATTCACCCAATACCTAGCCTAGCCAATAGCTGTATGCGGCACGTCGTTGGGGTTATCAAGTGGGCACCTTCCTTCACCGGTGTTTCGTTAAGTTAGGCCCACAACACCTCAAGAAGGCTTAACTGTGTATTCCAGCATCCTGGAAACACACCCCTCTATGCCACCACCTCACAGTTCCCTCTAAACCTCACCATTTAGCGCCTGCCATCACCATAGCTTAACGTTGTCCTTACTGGGAACCCCAACTAACAAACTTCCTTCTTAGCCAAAGCTACGCACTTGCGCTCTCAGCTGCTTGCGACATGCTCTCTGTTGGGTCTCTTCAAATAACATTAAAGAGTTTTTGGTCTTGACTTGTTCGAAATGTAAAGTGTCACAGCTTCTGTTATGAATTAGTACCATATTAATTAAATGAATGTTGCATTCTAGTTTGTCATTTACATTTAGCGGACGTTTTTGTCCAAAGCGACTTACAAGTACATTTGTCACGCAATTTGAGGGGTTCGACGTGTGGGGGTGGGGGTCAAACCGCCAACCCTCCGGTTAGTGGACGGCCTGCTCTGCCCACTGAGCTAGGTCCGCCCTGTGAGTATAGAATAGAATAGAATAGAATAGAAATACTTTATTAATCCCAAGCTGGGAAATTGCAACGTAGCAGCCAGCATTAGAAAACACAGAATGAATTCAATTAGAAATAAAAAGTATGTATGTATATAACAAATAAAATATAGCAGAGGTATATAGTCATGGTTCGTATCGTGCTCTTGATCCAGATTGTTGTTCAACCTGTTCAACCTTGATGTCGCGCCTGAACGGACTCTAACAATATGTACACAGCCCAATGCCAGGTTTTGCTCAGAAAACACATAGCCTACAGACAAGACATGAAAGAAATATTGTCTCTTTCATACACATGCATCCATTGTGATTCCAAAATAGTGTGACCTGTAACAACCCGGGCCTGTTATCTACAGCCAAGCACGGGACAGCGGAAATACAGGACTTCCATCAAACCGCAGTCCTACGGGCCCATGTGCTTGTTGAGCCTTGCCTCATGCTTGTATACATCGTTTATGACGAGGTAAGGCAAAAATAACTTCCAACAACATGAGTTGAGATGGGTAATGATGAGCCCTCTCTGAAAATAAAAACATCCTGTATTTTCGTGTATTTTCATATAGATCAAACCTATTAGCGTTGCTTTTGCAATCATAATAGATGACTCACTTTCTACAATGTCACGGACGCTTGGCGGACCTTGACGTTTCATCTCGTCCACCGGGGGGAGCAAACCGCTCTGAAATCGCAATTGTGTGTCCTTTTAGGGTACTACACGATTGCCGAACAAATTACCAACAGAAGAGGGTTTTTTTTTTTTTTTTTAAGTGTATTTATTGATGGTGGCAGTGCGTGACCAAGTCGAAGGGTGCAGGGCGGCACACGCGCCACGACGCTGAAGTTGGCTTCCGAAGGGGAAATTATCTTATTGTGCAGTGCGACTGTTTGTCCACTGATTGACTGTTATTTGTGACACTTCTTGATGTGAAGACATTTTAGACATTTCGGGTAAGACATCGGCTTTGCCTGACACCTACTATTGCATTCTTTATTCTATTAGTCAAAATGCAATAAAGACAAATTTCACACTTTTTTCAGCATGTAGGCCACTTTGGACCAGGTCCAGATCCAAAACTACACATATCAGAGACAGTGTTTTTATGTGGTCTATATGCGGAAAAAACAGTATAATGTGTCTTTATTGCATTTTCCCAAATAGAATAAAAGTTTCACAAATCAGAAACTGTGTTTTTATGAATATTCAGGGTCTGTACATTAATCCAGTCCAGATTTGAGAGGTCTACGTACAGTAGTTTTGGATCTGGACTTGGTTCAAAGTGGCCTACATGCTGAAAAAACACTAAAATGTGTATTTATTGCATTTTCACAAATAGAATAAAGGTTTCACAAATCAGAGACTGTGTTTTTATGAATCGTCAGGGTCTGTACATTAATGCAGTCCAGATTTGAGAAGTCTGGGTACAGTGGTTTTTGATCTGGACCTGGTCTAATGTGGTCTATATGCTGAAAAAACGGTATAATATGCATTTATTGCATTTTCACAAATAGAATAAAGGTTTCACAAATCAGAGACTGTGTTTTTATTAATCTTCAGGGTCCATACATCAATTCAGTCCAGATTTGAGAAGTCCAGGTACAATAGTTTTGGATCTGGACCTGGTCTAATGTGGTCTATATGCTGAAAAAAACAGTATAATGTGACTTTATTGCATTTTCCCAAATAGAATAAAGGTTTCACAAATCAGAGACTGTGTTTTTATGAATCGCCAGGGTCTGTACATTAATGCAGTCCAGATTTGAGAAGTCTGGGTACAGTGGTTTTTGATCTGGAACTGCTCTAATGTGGTCTATATGCTGAAAAAAGTTTTAAATGAGTCTTTATTGCATTTTCACAAATAGAATAAAGGTTTCACAAATCAGAGACGGTGTTTTATGAATCTTCAGGGTCTGTACATTAATCCAGTCCAGATTTGAGAGGTCTAGGTACAGTGGTTGTTGATCTGGACCTGGTCTAATGTGGTCTATATGCTGAAAAAACGGTATAATGTGCTTTATTAAATTTTCACAGATAGAATAAAGGTTTCACAAATCTGAGACAGTGTTTTTATGAATCTTCAGGGTATGTACATTAATCCAGTCCAGATTTGAGAGGTCTAGGTACAGTAGTTTTCGATCTGGACTTGGTTCAAAGTGGCTGACATGCTGAAAAAACGCTGAAATGTGTATTTTTTGCATTTTCACAAATAGACTAAAGGTTTCACAAATCAGAGACTGTGTTTATATGAATCTTAAGGGTCTGTACATTAATCCAGTCCAGATTTGAGAGGTCTAGGTACAGTAGTTTTGGATCTGGACTTGGATCTTAGCTGAAATGTCTAAAAAGTTTTCACATCAAGAAGTGTCACAAAAAATCAGTGGACAAACAGCCGCACTGCACAATAAGTTAATTTCCCCTTAAGTGCCGAATCGGAGGCTGGCGAATCGGAAGCCAACTTCAGCGTCGTACACGCGCCTCTCTCTCGGAGAGACCGGCAGGTGTGCCGCGTACGGTGAAGTCGAAGAGACGGCGCTGCGGCTCAGACGCCGTGCGTGAGCGCGTCGAAGGCACGGAAGGCCATGCGGCTGCGAATGAAGATGCCGTGATGCACGTCATAATTAGCGAACTGCCAATTAGTCGGCGATCGCACTCCACCACGGCTGGGATTATGAGCAATCAAGGAGACAAAAGCCCAGGAGAGCTATCGTCAAACACTGATGACACTCCCCCCCCCCCCCCATATCAGTTATGACTTCCTAGGGAGGAGAGCTAGACTGTAATAATAATGGTGGAATAGCACTTCGGATATACATTGCATTGTCCGACCGTTGACCTAACACATGTGTTTATTCGTGTTATAATCTGACTGGGTAGCGTTCATGTAGGCCTATCGATGGTTGTAAAGAAGACTGCTCTGTAAATCCATCCATCCATCCATGTCCTCCGCTTATCCGGGGTCGGGTCGCGGGGGCAGCAGCCTGAGGAGAGAAGCCCAGACTTCCCTCTCCCCAGCCACTTCGTCCAGCTCTTCCGGGGGAATCCCGAGGCGTTCCCAGGCCAGCCGAGAGACATAGTCCCTCCAGCGTGTCCTGGGTCTTCCCCGGGGCCTCCTCCCGGAGGGACGTGCCCGGAACACCTCCCCAGGGAGGCGTCCGGGAGGCATTCCTCACTAGATGCCCGAGCCACCGCAACTGGCTCCTCTCGACGCGGAGGAGCAGCAGTTCTACTCTGAGCCCCTCCCGGATGGCTGAGCTTCTCACCCTATCTCTAAGGGAGAGCCCAGACACCCTGCGGAGGAAACTCATTTCGGCTGCTTGTATTCGCGATCTCGTTCTTTCGGTCACTACCCACAGCTCGTGACCATAGGTGAGGGTAGGAACGTAGATTGACCGGCAAATCGAGAGCTTCGCCTTTCGGCTCAGCTCCTTCTTCACCACGACGGACCGGTGCAGGGCCCGCATCACTGCCGACGCCGCACCGATCCGTCGGTCAATCTCCCGCTCCATCCTCCCCTCACTCGTGAACAAGACCCCGAGATATTTGAACTCCTCCACTTGAGGCAGGATCTCCTCCCCGACCCGGAGAGTGCACTCCACCCATTTCCGGCTGAGAACCATGGCCTCGGATTTGGAGGTGCTGATCCTCATCCCAGCCGCTTCACATTCGGCGGCGAACCGCTCCAGTGAGAACTGAAGGTCACGGCCCGATGAAGCCAACAGGACCAGATCATCCGCAAAAAGCAGTAACGCAATCCTGAGGCCACCGAACCGTAACCCCGCAACGCCCTGGCTGCGCCTAGAAATTCTGTCCATGAAAGTTGTGAACAGAATCGGTGACAAAGGGCAGCCCTGGCGGAGGCCAACTCTCACCGGAAACAGGCTCGACTTACTGCCGGCAATGCGGACCAAGCTCTGGCACCGGGAGTACAGGGACCCGACGGCCCGTATCAGCGGGCCCGGTATCCCATACTCCCGGAGCACCCCCCACAGGGCTCCCCGAGGGACACGGTCGAACGCCTTCTCCAAGTCCACAAAGCACATGTAGACTGGTTGGGCGAGCTCCCATGCACCCTCGAGGACCGCGCTAAGGGTATAGAGCTGGTCCACAGTTCCACGGCCGGGACGAAAACCACATTGCTCCTCCTGGATCCGAGGTTCGACTATCCTACGGACCCTCCTCTCCAGGACCCCCGAATAGACCTTACCGGGGAGGCTGAGGAGTGTGATCCCCCTGTAGTTGGAGCACACCCTCCGGTCCCCCTTTTTGAAGAGGGGAACCACCACCCCGGTCTGCCAATCCAGAGGCACTACCCCCGATGTCCACGCGATGCTGCAAAGTCGTGTCAACCAAGACAGCCCCACAGCATCCAGGGCCTTTAGGAACTCGGGGCGGATCTCGTCCACCCCCGGGGCCTTGCCACCGAGGAGCTTTTTAACCACCTCCGCGATCTCAGCCCCGGAGATAGAAGAGTCCCCCCCCCGAGTCCCCAGACCATGCTTCCTCAGTGGAAGGCGTGTTGGTGGGATTGAGGAGGTCTTCGAAGTATTCCCCCCACCGATTCACGACGTCTCGAGTCGAGGTCAGCAGCGCCCCGTCCCCCCCGTACACGGTGTTGACAGAGCACTGCTTCCCCCTCCTGAGACGCCGGATGGTGGTCCAGAACCTCCTCGAAGCCGTTCGGAAGTCGTTCTCCATGGCCTCACCGAACTCCTCCCACGCCCGAGTTTTTGCCTCCGCAACCGCGCTCCGCTTGGCCCGCCGGTACCCATCAGCTGCCTCAGGAGTCCAACAGGCCAAAAATGTCCGGTAGGACTCCTTCTTCAGCTTGACGGCATCCCTTACCGCTGGGGTCCACCAGCGGGTTCGGGGGTTGCCGCCGCGACAGGCACCGACGACCTTACGGCCACAGCTCCGGTCGGCCGCTTCAACAATGGAGGTACAGAACAAGGTCCACTCGGACTCTATGTCCCCCGCCTCCCCCGGGACATGGTTGAAGCTCTCCCGGAGGTGGGAGTTGAAGCTCGTTCTGACAGGAGATTCAGCCAGACGTTCCCAGCAGACCCTCACAGTACGTTTGGGTCTGCCAGGTCTGACCGGCATCTTCCCCCGCCATCGGAGCCAACTCGCCACCAGGTGGTGATCAGTTGACAGCTCCGCCCCTCTCTTCACCCGAGTGTCCAAGACATGCGGCCGCAAGTCCGACGATACAACCACAAAGTCGATCATCGTCCTGGTGCCAAGTGCACATGTGGACACCCTTATGCTTGAACATGGTGTTCGTTATGGACAATCCATGACGAGCACAGAAGTCCAACAACAAAACACCATTCTGGTTCAGATCAGGGGGGCCGTTCCTCCCAATCACGCCCCTCCAGGTCTCACTGTCATTGCCCACATGGGCGTTGAAGTCCCCCAGCAGAACAAGGGAGTCCCCAGAAGGAGCACTTTCCAACACCCCCCCTAAGGACTCAAGAAAGGGTGGGTACTCTGAACTGCCGTTCGGTGCATAAGCACAAACGACAGTCAGGACCCGTCCCCCCACCCGAAGGCGGAGGGAGGCTACCCTCTCGTCTACCGGGGTGAACCCCAACGTACAGGCACCAAGCCGGGGGGAGATAAGCATTCCCACCCCCGCTCGGCGCCTCTCCCCAGGGGCAACTCCAGAGTGGAAAAGAGTCCAACCCCTCTGAAGGACGCTGGTTCCAGAGCCCAAACTGTGTGTCGAGGTGAGCCCGACTATATCTAGCCTGTACCTCTCAGCCTCGCACACCAGCTCCGGCTCCTTCCCCGCCAGAGAGGTGACGTTCCACGTCCCCAGAGCTAGCTTCTGCAGCTGAGGGTCGGACCGCCCAGGTCCCCGCCTCCTGCTGCCGCCCAGCTCACATCGCACCCGACCCCTTTGGCCCCTCCCACGGGTGGTGAACCCATGGGAAGAGGGTCCCGCGTCGTTCCTTCGGGCTGTGCCCGACCGGGCCTCGCGGGCGTAGACCCGGCCACCAGGCGCTCGCCAACGGGCCCTTCCCCCAGGCCTAGCTCCAGGGGAGGGCCCCGGTGACCCACGTCCGGGCAAGGGAAACTCCGTACCAAAGTTATCTTTCATCATTGGGGTTTTTTGAGCCACTCTTCGTCTGGACCCTCGCCTAGGACCTGTTTGCCTTGGCTGACCCTACCAGGGGCATGAAGTCCCCGACAATATAGCCCCCAGGGTCATTGGGACACGCAAACCCCTCCACCACGTTAAGGTGGCAGCTCATGGAGGGGCTCTGTAAATCTGTAGCCTATTATTGTATCGGAGGCTGTTGAAATGTGCTCACTATTAAGAGATTAGCATGTCAGAAATCCTTTGGGCCCAGGATCTAAATGGATCCGTTCACATGCACAATACAGTGTAATGAACTGACCTTGATGGGTGCTTTGTAATAGGTCTACAAAAACCAGCAGGGAGTGACGGTCCTGTTATGTACATCACAATCACACACGCGGTCAGTTTCAGATGAGGTATGCGGCTTCGTTTGCCATGCTTCAGAATGCATTCTGGGATGAAAACGTCAGAAATACCTGTGATAAACTTCCGATGCGACGAGTCACCCGGCTTTCAAAACTCGCGTGGTTCCAGGAAAACAACTTCCGCCTGCTTTTCTGGGCATGTTTTCTCGAGCAAGTGTGGACGTAAGACACTCCCCTCAACATCCTCTCAACTTGGCCCTGGTTGGTTGGAATACCGACATTAAATTCCCCACCTCAGAAGTGACATAACTCCTTTCAGAGAGGCGTGCCTGGTGCCCTCTCCCAAACTATGCAGATTAAAAAGAGACGATTTTGTTAATTTTCACTTCATCACTCATCATGCATTTTTTATTTTATTTATTTTATTTACACATTTCTCCACATAGCCAATTCAATCTAGAACCGCTACTGTGTAGATGTTCACCTGCTTTCGTGTGAACAGGAAACATTGAGAAGGGGTTTGAAGAACCGGGGTCGTGGTCGAGGTCGTTAACATGGAGCTCGTGGTACACACGTCTGAGCAGTTCAGGGTAAATCAACAGCAAAAAGAGAAGAACTGTAACTGTGGTATTGTACATTGAGGACACAATACCCCCCGCCCCCCCCCCCCCCCCCCCACCACCACCACCACCACACACACACACACACACGTGGCCCAATGTCAGCAGGGTGCTCCAGTCGTCGGGGGCCATTTTAAAACTCAGTGTAGCGACCGGCCCTCCTTCTGTTCATCGAATGGCCCAATACTGTCAGACCAGGGGCCCGTTTAAGGAAGCAGGACTAACAGACTCTGAGTCTAAGCCTGAACGCTGGCTTGAGTAACTCTGAGCTGTTAAACTCAGAGTTTTGGGTTTCAGGACAGGGGATAACAATAAGTTCAATCAACTCTGAGTATGTTCAGCCTGAGTAAAGCTTGTGCACGAGGAGAGTATAAAGCCTGCATCAATGGAACACCGAGAATACGATTCCACCAATGGCAGCTGGAGAAAAAAAGGCTCGATCCTCCTATTTCTCCCCGGTGGAGTTAGAAATATTAATGACTGCATATGCAGAATATGAGATGACAATTAAGAAAAAAAGCAGCAGCCGCAAAAGAATGTGAGCAGTCTTGGCACAAAATTGTTGGCCGAGTAAATGCGTGAGTATTGAAAATCCTAAAAGTTTTATCTTGAGTGTTCCACTTTTTCAACATGAATACATGCGTACATAGATGTAGATATCTATCTATATCTATCTACCTATATATAGTAGATATAGGTTTGTATGTGTGTGTGTGTGTGTACCGTGCAAAAGTTTTAGGCAGGTGTGAAAAAATGCTGTAAACTAAGATTGCTTTCAAAAATAGAAATGTTAATAGTTTATTTTCATCAATTAACAAAATGCAAAGTGAATGAATGACGAAGATAACTCTAAATCAAATCAATATTTGGTGTGACCACCCGTTGCCTTCAATATATATATAAAACAAAGAAAAAAAAACTGTGCAACGCAGAAGAATTTGTTCAGAACTAAGTGCATGTCCACGATGTGTCATACGAACGATATGAGGGCTGATTATATTGTTAAGATAAACATCCAAGTGGGGTCTGATCGCTCTCTACCCACAGAGATTTCTGCAGAGTATTTGCTCTTTGTTGTCAACTGGCTCTTCTAGAAAAGGACACGCCTTGTTTGACAATTCCTTCAGTCTGCAGCCGAGAAACTCAGAGAAACTCTTAATTAGGTCAGTCAATCTAGCCCCAAAAGACAAAAAAATTGCAACAGAAACGGTTCATAGTTTTTATTGGTCCTAACACCCCCCTGAATCATGTACTTAGATGGAGTGGAACATATATATTTTCGCTGAACTGGCTTTGGCTCTGACTCAACCAACCTCTGATGCTCACTAAACCTGCTTTCTGAAACAGACCACAGGTCTCACTGAATATGGCAATAGTTGTGATACCAATCATCATAACTGTAGCCCTGTTGGCTATTGTTTTCATTAATGTGTAGCCCTGTTGGCTATTGTTATATTAATTTCATATGCAAAGATTAAAATGTTTGTGTGGTAATAAATAATAGTTCATTCAGATAAATACATTTAAAAACTTGTTGGATTATAAAATGTAAAACGGAAAAAGTAATTTCATGTACAGGTATAAGTCAGAGATAAACAGGTGGTGTTTGTTTAAAATCCATTCATTTCTTATTTTATTATAGTGGCATAGTGAATCGTCCTTTTATTTTTCACATTTCTGTACTTAATGTTGGCCAATCCTGTCCTCACCTTGATTAAGTAGGAGGTGCTTAGTATACCCGACTTCCGCAGCACGTTCAGAACGGCAGATGCTGTTTTGATAGGCGTCCCAGCCGGACTGCCGCAAGTTATAAGGAATCGGACATTGGCCATTCGAGAGAGACGAGAGGACCGGGAGAGCCCTGTGCCTTGGGAGAGACGCTAGCTGTTGTACTTTTGCGGGACTGGTTCCGCGTGGTACTACCCTCTCCATCCCCCCTGCTACTGCCACTCCACCTTGCCGCTTGCCCCTTTTCCCCCATCTCCATTTCTGACGGAGGATACGTGAGTACACTAACCGTGCACGTGCTTTTTGTTACTGCTGGTTACCACCAGTGAAGCGGCCATTTGTTTTCGGCCTCTCCGCACACGAGCATCGACTGGGCCTGCCACGTTTTTTATTTTAGCCCGGTGTGACTGTGTGCGTGAGTGTGGGCTGTGGACAATTCGGTTCTATTGTAAAATTGCCTTTGTTATTCATTCGATATTGAGGTTATTCATTTGTGGGTCGAAACTAAGAGTATTTTTTGAGCTGGATACTTGTTGCCTGTGCATATTTAACGGTCACAGTGAACAAGCTAACTAAATTGTAAATTGAAACTAATTGTGTAATAAATCATTATTTTGGTTCAACTAAAGTTCCGTTGTTGTACTGACCAAGGTAATAATATTGTGGGTTAATATATTACCGGTTTAAGAGAACTTTACAGGGAATTACATATATTTGTGTTTACTTCTCATTCTTATTGGAGGCACCGCCATATTATTTTCTTTATTCAAATTATCTTTATTACAGGTAGCGCTAAATCAGACGAACTCAGGCCCCGTCCCATGGTACTACAACACCCCCCTTTATTTTATATTCAATTTCTATAGCTACCTGGGACTGGGGTTACATAACATTCAATAGTATTTCGAAAACTGGTTGCCGAAACCCAGTCATAGCACACTGATCGCGGCCAAGCCGCACGTTTTTATACCTTTATTTGTGTATGTGGGAAACTATGGGAGGAGTAGTCGACTGAAAAAACGTACAGAAGAATAACAAGAATATTAAGTATGGTGGATTGTATATAGTGTGCTTTCATAAGCAATAATCAATAATGAATATACCGGAAACTGGGCTTGCTTGTCAGTCAGGACAAAATAACACAACGCGTGTGTGTGTGTGTGTTTCAATGGTTTCCATTAATTTATTTTATTTCTTTGTTCGCCGCCGCCACAGCCAGGCGAGCGGACAGGTCGCGACCCGGGCAAACTGCCTATGTGGTCTGCTTTGAATGTAGATGTTCACAATGCTTCCTGCTTTCTTGTGTGAACAGCAAACATTGAGAAGCCCTGCGACACCCCACAAACCACACTCCGCTGTCTCCACTTCACCATGCAAGTTCCAGTGTCAGTGCATGTAGCATGTAGCCTTCAGAATCAGAAACAAGTTTATTGCCAAGTAGGTTTGCACTTACAAGGAATTTGACTTGGTGTAATTGGTGCAAAGAAAAAAAAAAGTAAAAAAAGTATTAAAATATAAGTGATATATGCATGTGTGTGTGTGTGTGTGTGTGGTTGTGTGTGGTTGTGTGTGTTTGTGTGTGTGTTTGTGTTGTGTGTGTGTTTGTGTGCGTGCGTGTCCCTCTACCACGCCCCTCTTGGGACAGTCACCGAGGGGCTACGGGAGTCGATGCCACTGCTGGTGAACCGACACGCACGCCACTGGCTTTATTTATAGTGTTTATACTATTTATGTGTGTGTGTGTGTGTGTTCTCTCCATCTCTTGAGAGGGGTCGGGGATGGGTCAAGAGACGCTGCTGCTTGGCCGACTGGCGATGGCTGCTGTCTAATGACACAGGTGTAGGGGGAACGCCGCAGCCAGCCGCTAAGCTGCAACTGGGGGGGGGTGGGGGGGGGGGGATGCAGCTGCCATCTTAAGAGGTTTGGGAGTCCGGTCCCGGGTGGCCGGTGGACATTTTAATCAACTAACCGGCCCACAGGCAGCCTGTGTAGTCGTCCCCCCACTGAGCGCCACCAGCACGCGGTAGGCCACCAGCATTGTGGTATAGAAACAAGAGAGACCTAGGCCAAACCAGCATGCGGTAGGCCACCAACATGCGGTAGACCACCAGCACGCGGTAGGCTAGCAGCAGCACGTGTTTAGGCCACCAGCACGCGGTAGTCTAGCAGCAGGTGGTAGGCCACCAGCACGCGGTAGTCTAGCAGCAGGCGGGTAGGCCACCAGCACGCGGTAGGCTAGCAGCAGCACGTGTTTAGGCCACCAGCACGCGGTAGGCTAGCAGCAGGCGGTAGAATAGCAGCAGGTGGTAGGCCAGCAGCAGGTGGTAGGCCAGCAGGCATCGAAGAGGACAGCTGGTTGAAGGTGACTGAAGACAGCGATAAGAGCAGATAGTGAGTCAGAAAGACAGAGAGAGACAGGAAGAGAGAAGGGGTAGAGAGAGGGGGAGAGAGATGAGAGAGAGAGAGAGAGAGAGAGAGAGAGAGGAGAGAGAGAGAGAGAGAGAGAGAGAGAGAGAGAGAGAGAGAGAGAGAGAGAGAGAGAGGAGAGAGAGAGAGAGAGAGAGAGAGAGAGAGAGAGGGGGCAGGAAGTCTGAGGCTGAGGAAAGTTCATTACAGTAAATTAGCGGCTGTGTTATTATTTTAATGGGATGTTTTGGAGGGTCCACAGACTGCTGTTGGGGAGGCCCGGGCCTTTCTACTGTCTAATCACTATCATTACCACACTGCACTACAAGGCTCCTCTGTTAGCCCAGATATTAATCAGAGATAATAACAAAACCAAAAAAAAAAAAAAATACTAAAGCTTCTGACAAAACAAATGAACACCCTTGGAGATACGCCAGGCACGATGAAGTCCATTGAGATCGGTATTAAAAACACGGATATATATTGGTGTGAGAGAAAGAGCAAAACAATTAGCAAGGCTGGTGAGGGGCGGGAGAGAGGGGGAGAGAGAGAGAGAGAGAGAGAGAGGAGAGAGAGAGAAGGGGAGGGGGAGAGAGAGACATAAGGGGGGAGGTGAGAGAGAGAGAGAAGGGGAGGGAGAGAGAAAGGCAGACTGGGGGGTTGTAAACGGGAGAGAGAGAGAGAGAGAGAGAGAGAGAGAGAGAGAGAGAGAGAGAGAGAGAGAGAGAGAGAGAGAGAGAGAGAGAGAGAGAGAGAGAGAGAGAGAGAGAGAGAGAGAGAGAGAGAGAGAGAGAGAGAGAGAGAGAGAGAGAGAGAGAGAGAGAGAAGGGGATGGATAGAGGAGGCAGACAGGGGGGCAGTAAAAGGGAGAGAGAGAGAGAGAGGGAGAGGAAGAGGCAGGCTGCCGGCCCCTACCCCCCCCAGTGTCAAACTGTCTGCCTAATGCCATGACGACCATCAAATCGAGCCGTCGGTGGAAATACATTCAGTCGTCGGCGACCGGCGTCCTCCGACAGAGTAGTCCCCCCCCCTGCTGTGTCTGCTTTTGCTGTCGTGTCGTTCCGGTCGGACACACGGCGCTCTGGTGATGAGATAAAAGGCTGGCGTGCGCGGGCCACGCCCCCACCCCCCCCCCCCCCCCCCCCCCCCCCGCACGCCGGCAACAAGACGAGACAAAAATGAAAAACAAACATCATAAAGTGCAGGCGGGGGAGCTTCTTCGCCGCCACGGTAATACTCCTCCTCCTCCTCTTTCTTTCATTACACCCTGCCGAGCATCAAGAGGAGAGGAGAGTAACCAGCTAAAAGATGTCACTGGGAGGGGGGTGGGGGGGGGGGGGGGAGG